>OAMR01000854.1:238180-268139 GCA_900205405.1 Echinochloa crus-galli | reverse complement strand
GTGTCGTGAGAAAGAAGCAAGTAGAGATCAATTCGACCTTCCTTCCTTCCTTCCTGCTTAGATAAAATATCGGTAAACTGGAGTAGGAGCGGACAGGTGTTGGGCGGATACGGCCGTGCGCGGCGGGTCGGCTCCACGGCCAGCACTTGTCCGCCGGCCAAGCGCCACCTCGACCTCCTTCCCGCAGCTTCGGGCGCCGCAACAAAAGCTAGTTTTATAAAGCTATTGTGGTATAGCAGCTCGATCTGCGCCCGTGCCCAACCCATACCGGCAACAGAGTCTCGTCTTCCCGGCCGGCCGAGCGCCCGAGCTACGCACTCGATACTCGCCCTCTCTCGCTGCGATCGACCAACATCATCCCGGCCGGCCGATCGAGCTGCGGCCGCCGCCCGCCATGTCGACCAACATCACCGACACCAGCTCCCCAGCCGCCCCGGCCCAGGTACATATCTTAATTAATTGGCTTGCTGAAGCACTTCACAGCTTGATGGTGCATGAATTGAATGATCTGTTGACGTATGTAGTGTTGGTGTTGATCCTGGTCCTCCGTACGTGCAGGGCGCTGCTCGTGGTGGTGGGGACAAGCCGGCGGCGCAGGAGCAGGACACGGTGACGAAGACGGTGCAGACGGTGGAGGTGCGGTCGTCGGCGGGGCAGCCCGACGAGCAGGGCGTGCTCAAGCCCGTCAGGGTGGTGCACGAGATCCCCGCCAAGGAGGCCAAGGAGAACCCTGGCGGCGCCAAGCAGGAGTAGCTAGCTAGCTGCTCTCAGTCTCGCTTAATTTGTGCCTTATTTCCTCCACGATCGATGCATGGTAGCGTGTGTGATCATATCGACGCTGTTGGCCGGCCTGTTGCTGCTGCAACCTGCAAGCCGCTGTACGTCTGAGCCCGGATATCTTCAGAGATCCTAGTAATTGTTGGAGAGGACTGACTCATGTATCCAGGTACTCACGGGCAGAATTTCTCAGCCCGTGATAGAAAGTTTGGATTATGAACCAACTCTGCATACCATGGTGAGGACAAGCAGAAATATAGTCCTGGAGGCGATCCCATGCCTCCGGGACTGTTTTATCTTTTAACTGCTGGAAACTAGCAATTTTATTCCGGAGGGCGTTGGTTTTCCCAACCGGAAAGAATTTTAGCAAGAAAGCGCTAGTGCATTTATCCCAAGTGTCTATAGCTTCGCGGTTAGCATAAAACCATTGTTTCGCCTTGCCTAGTAATGAGAATGGAATAACGAAGGCGAATGGCATCGATACTTACTCCGCGGATGGTGAAGGTGTTGCAGATCTCCAGGAAATGCTGGAGATGGCATTGGCATCTTCGTGTGGCTTGCACAGAACGGGCTAGCCTGAACCATGTTGATGAGGGCTGGCTTGAGCTCGAAGTTGCCATCTCCGACTGGCGGAGCTGGTCCGACGCACGTTCTCGCTCGTATGGAGCGGAGAACCTCACGGATCGTCTTGGCTGCCATCCTCGATGTAGCCTGGTCAACGACGGGAAGACTGGGTTCGTCGGAAGGAGTTGCTTCTGAGGAGGCACAACACGGGGTCGACTTTCCTCACAAGTGACTCCGGATTTTTTGGAAGTTTGACGGTAGTTGGAAACCAGTCATGCACTGCTCTGTTCCACAAAGACCAACGAACAGAGCAAGGATAAACCCGCTTGAGTAGCGGTACTCAACTAAGATAGCTCAAGATAAAATTCAAAAGTAATCTAGCCAAATGCTTCCCCGGCAACGCGCCAGAAATGCTTGTTGGCACTTCTTACGATCCAATTCAGAATTAAGAATCCTGGTACTGGATGCAAGGAGTGTTTCAGTGGTTTTCCTTATGGCTTAGTAAAATATAGAAATATTCTGCATCTGCCCGTGAGTACTTGGATGCTGCTGCTGGAGGCTCGTTCTTCTCTCTTGAGGAGAGTCGTGCGAATGCCCTCATATAGAAGATGGTCGAGAACCAAGGTTGGTCCGATGACCGGACTCAACCGAAGACCCGAGGAGTTCATCAAGTTGAAGCTCTGGACATGCTCGCCGCCAAGATGGACCTCCTGATGAAGAAACTGGAGGCCCCTGCTCAAGGAATGGTGCAAGCCATGGACGCTCGCATGATTCTGTGCGCTTGTAGAATATTTCTATATTTTACTAAGCCATAAGGAAAACCACTGAAACACTCCTTACCCCAGTACCAGGATTCTTAATTCTGATATTGGATCGTAAGAAGTGCCAGCATATGCAGAATATATGTAACTAGGTAATACCCCGCGCGATGCTGCGTGAATTTTTTAAACAAAATTTTATGCCAAAAACTTAAAATAAAAATACCAACGTAAAATTTTAAAATAAAAATACTAAAGTGATTATATGGCAATATTCGTTTGCAATGATATTATACATCATTTTAAGATAAAATTTAAAAATATAAACACTAAGGTGATTGCATAGCAATATTCTTTTGCAAATGATATTATACATGAAAATATGCTCATTTTGTTGAGAGAGGACAGCTCTTAAATAATTGATCATCTATGTATTTCTATTGTGAGAATTTTGTAGCATTGTACTCACAAAGACTAATAAATTATATACATGGATGCTATGACTCACAAAATCGATGGAAGACATAAATATAGATGGTAGTGGATGGTGATGTGGCATGACGTGGATGGTGACGTGGCATGATGTGGATAGTTTGCATGTTAAGAGAAATGAAGTTAATAACTTTAGTGGGGTGCATCTATTTTGGTTATATAGATTTATGAACTTGGCCTTGATATTTTCTAGAAAGAGTGCACCCGATTTTGTTGTTGACCTGCTGATTGGTTCGAATCATTGGTTGTGCTAACCAGTAAAGTTGTTGCAAACTTTTGCCATGACCAGGCTTTTGCTCTACTTTGTGAACTTGTAAGTTCTTTGCAGTGCATTTCACTTGCTTGCATATTGTCATGGAACCTCACTACTACATAACCAGTTATCACAGCCGATTTTGTGTAAATATCACAACCGATTCGAAAATAGATAGACTGGATAGCCGTTGGAACCGGTTGTGATGACTCTCATCACAACCACCATACGGTTCATGTTGATAGTGTACAATACAAATTTATATAACTTCTTCATTTGAAGTCGATGAAGACAAACTTTATATCAAAATTGTGGAGTTTGAAAAGATCTAAAAGTTTATAGTTTTTCAGTTGAAATAGTTTCGATGCCCAAAATTTTGATATAATGTCTCACACTAACTAAACAATCACAAATGAAAATAAAGTTAACATCAACGTTGTAGTACTCGATGAGATTTACAACTTTTTAGTTGATAACTTACAAAACTATATATTTTAAATTATTTTCATTCAAATATATTTCATCTTTATATCCTTATTGGATCAACACTTCCTGACCACCTATTCATCTAATCAGACCTTCTTTTCAGATGGTTTGTTTTCTATTTTCCTTGACATCGAGCAAAGGACTCAATTACTTGTCATCCCCCATAACAATATGCTTGTTTTTTTTATGTTGCTTTTACCTTAATATATAATCAGCAGAGGCTTGCTCTACTGTTTCATAAAAAACAATATGCTTGTTATCCCCTGAAGCCCATGACCCTCGCGGGCAGAGCACTTGGCTGGCCCATCGGCGGGTGCATGCATTTAGGCCTGGGCATAATACCCGATACCCGTACCCGAACTACCCGAACCCGAACCCGAATTACCCGAACCCGAGGTACCCGATCTCAAATTCGGGTAGTGATTTTGATTACCCGAAATTAGTTTAGGTAATTCGGGTAATAGACTCCGGTACCCGAATTACCCGAACTACCCGAAGTTTGCCATCCTCTTTGTATTTTATCACGTGTTGTTAGTTGAACACTTGAAATTATTATTTTATTATAATATAATTCTCTCGGTTTGAACAAGTGACTATAATATATTGTTGTCCACAAATTGTTGTTGAAATTCTACACAAATAGTTGGTGAAATTATGTATAAATTGCTACTTCAATTTTGTGTATTTTGTTGTTTTTTTTTGAATTCGGGTAGATCGGGTATACCCGAACCCGAACCCGAATTATCGGGTACCCGAAATTTCGGTAATGTTTTTCCGAGGCTAATATCGGGTATCTATTTTCATTACCCGAATTTTGAATTACCCGAATTACCCGACCCGAAATAATCGGGTAACCCGAACGCCCAGGCCTACATGCATTCAGCATCAATTTATTTGTATGGCAAGAACATGCATACTTATTCTTGTGCCTAATTATACAAGAATAAAACTGGATGATGTAAATTATGAAACTAACTAATTATAATAAAAAAATATAAATACAAGGTTTAGAGTGAGAGAAGGAGAGAGAAAATATAATATACACAAAGATTAGAAGAAAAAATTATAATATAAATTTAAAAAAATAACGAAATACAAAGCACTACTACAAAAAGGATTTGTAGGTGCGCCTCGAATTTTTTGTAGGATCGGACCAAAAATCCGTCCGTGCTTGAAAACATCAAATGACACTATAGCAATTCATCTGCTCCTATAAATAGATTTATAAGAACGGGGGATAGCATCACCCGCACCTAAAAATGGTCTCTATTTTTAGGTACGGGTGATGTGGCCCCTACAAATCACCATTTCTAGGAGCGGGTCATTGCATCACCCACACCTAAAAACAAGGCCATTTTTAGGAATGGGTGAAGCCACCACCCACCCCTGCAAATAGATTTTTAGGAGCGGTGATGGCACCACCCGTTCCTAAAAATGATTTAGGATTTCAATAATTTTTTCATAGCGTTTTGGATGAAGATAAAGTTTATATCAAAATTATAGAGATCGACGAGCTCTTAAACTTTGTAGTTCATAACATTTTCATCTAAGATCATTTTATAGTCCAAAAATTTATTATAAAGTAACTGAATTTGAAATCTAGAATTTCTTAATTTCTCAAGCAAGCTCGGATGTATAGTAGCTCCATATTAAAGTTGTAGTGATCAACAAGATCTAAAATTTTATAGTTCATACATTTTTCATTTAATATGGTTTAGAATTACATGATCATTTAGACATTAGTAGTGCCATACATGACTATAACTATAGAAATGGATAATGCATTTATATATGCAGTAGTCTATATAATTAGATTGAAGTGTTATAATTATGACTATAAATAGATTTATATATACACTTTATACACTATCTACCATATTAGACATATAGTTCTAGATACTCACAATTGAGGTAGCTTGTAGCCTCAACATATCAATCTATCTATACTATAAGGATTCAGTTCTTTGCTGGAGATGAGAAAAAAATATTCAGCAGAAAATCTTCTCTCCTCTAAACCTAAAATTTGTTTTAGGTCTCAAGTGTTACATATGCTGCTAGAGATCCAAGAGTGCCCAATAAATCTTCCAATAACTACTTTTGGGAGCAAAAGTGAAAAATAATGCTCCAACAGAAGCCCAATTCGATGCCCAAAATTTTTGTGTGCCTAAAATTAGAGTTATCTTGGATTCTTGATCAAATATAGGTCTTGTTTGTGCACTCCCAATCCAGAAATTCTACGTTTTTCTCCTTTCCGCGGTGGAGAAAAAAAAGGTAAAAAAAACTAACTGTAGGAGGCCACGTCTTTTCCTTTTTTCACGCCAAAAGATAAAATCAGTGGCCGGGGTCAACATTGTTGATGTAGCCTGTACTTAACTTTTTTCTTTTAGAACCAAGTTTTTTTTAGCAACTTTTAGAACCAAGTTTTGGGAACTGTTGAATACTCTGAAGGTTAATGTTGATGGGGCTTTTATAGCAGAACAAGGATCAGGTGCTATCGGAGCATTGGCAAGGGACGCTGAAGGCAGCTTCCTGATGGCGATAACAAGACGACTGCCTGATGTGGGATCGGCTCTGGCAGCAGAAGCGGAAGCAATGCGAGATGGTGTGCGCCTGATTCAGTCGGTGACAACAGGCCCGGTGGTGTTGGAAACTGACTCCCTAGAGCTAGTCAGCTTATGGTGTAAGAGGACGATCCAGCGCTCGGAGCTAACGCCAGTCTTTCGTGACATCGAAGTACTAGCTGCATCGTTTTCTTCCTTCCTTGTAAAGCATGTGAGACGCTCAGCTAACAAAGCGGCTCATGCATGTGCCAAGTTTGCTGCTTCTTCTGTTTTTGAGGTTTGGGCGAATGAACCTCCTAGCTTTCTAGTGCGAGTACTGCACGATGATTGTAACCATATGAATGAATGAATGAAAGCAGTTGTTCTATAAAAAAAAAGCAACAAATGGGCTGGCGACTAGGTTCGACAAACACGACGAGCAGGGCCACAGCCCACAGGCCCACAGCCTCGCGTCTGCTCCCGCAGTTTTGTGGATGGGAATCGAGATCGACACCCTGCCTCCGCCGGAAACGAAGCCACAAAAACCGCCGCGTCCCTCTCCCGCTCTCCGCCCCGCCGCCGCCGCCGCCGCCGCCTGCTCATCAGGTCGGTTTCGCTGCCCCCATCTTCCTCGTCACCGGCTGAGGCTGTACGGTGCGAATTTGGCCTCCATCATACCCACATTCCAAAATTCTCCCGCTCCCGACCCTCGCAAGCCCCATGGCGTCGCCGGCTCTCCCGGACGATGTGATTGCCGAGATCCTGATCCGCCTCCCGCAGGACGACCCATCCTGCCTCCTCCGGGCCTCCCTCGTCTGCAAGACGTGGTTCAGAATCGTCTCCGGCCCCGACTTCCGCCGTCGCCTCGGGGCATTCCATCGAACACCTCCCATGCTGGGCTTCCTCCGCGACTACTGCTGCGCGCACGCCCCCCGCTTCACGGCCACCACCGCCTCCGCCTTCTCTTTGCCCGCTGCCGGAGAGCCGAACGACCGCCTCGGCACCGCCCTCGACTGCCGTCATGGCCGCGTCCTCTTCCTCGCCTCCAACGACCTGCTGCTCGTCTGGGAGCCGTTGACCGGCAATCAGCAGCGCGTGCCCACGCCCGCGGCGTTCGATAACATCTATTTCATGCCTAACGCGGCGCTAGTGTGCGCCGCGAGCGGCTGCGACCACCGTGCCTGCAGTGGAGGGGCCTTCCTCATCGTCTTCGTGTTCAGCAAATCCAATGGTGGCCCGATGATCATCGAATCTGAAACAGTGGCCGAGCTTTGCGTGTACTCATCTGAGACTGAAGCATGGGACGAGGTCACCATGGTCTACGTCGACTCCATTGTCACGACAAAGCAGAGCATCCTTGTGGGGAGAACTCTTTACATCCCGTTCCACTTGGGGTACATGCTCGAGTACGATTTGTGTGGGCGTGACCTGGTGGTGATGCAAATACCGGAATTTTTTCTTGCTGAATTCAAGGGAAATGTTATGCTCGTGCTGACAGAGGGCGGTGGGCTGGGAGTCGCTGGCATTGGGGAGTCAACTCTATCCGTGTGGTTGAGGGAGGCTACTGGCCACGGTGATGTAGTATGGGAACAGAGCAGGGTTATTGTCCTGAACTCTGTGCTCCAAGGTACAGAAGATATCGAGCTACTTGGATTTGCTGAAGGCGTGAATGTCATTTTTCTTGGGACATATGATGGCATCTTCACAATCAAGCTCAACTCAGAGCTGGTTAGTAAAGTGTGCGATAGGGATGACTCTGAAGTGCTGCTTCCATTTATCAGCTTCTATACTCCAGGTACAAAATCCTTAGTCATAACTCATATGTGCTCGTATTGTTCAATTAGCTCTTCAAGATTTATCGAATGACGCTATCCATGGTGTTTTGTTTAGTCTAACTTCTCCTAGTCAATGTATATATTTTACTGCAGGCCAATCTCATTTGATGACTTACTTTTCTAGCATGTTGTGTGCATGATTGGAGCTGACTTAGGATTTATCTGGTGGTTAGAGGAATGAATTAATCGGTTCTTCGATCCTTAAGCCCTGTTGTTAGGTTGTTAGAGAAGAAAGTTCATAGCAAATAATCCTCTAGAAAGATGTGGGGATCGCCATAGCTGATTACATAATAATACCACCTGACTTAGGCAGAGAACTAGAACATCACATAGTTGAGAAAACAAGACAAGTACAAGAAGCAACCACTAGATTCAGAAACTGGAAAAAAAGCATGAGCCCCAAACTGCTGCAAAAACATTAGTTTCATTGTCGAATGGTTTCCTTTGTCCTCACTGCCACCACCATGGTTTTGTGCAATTTGGCCTAAAAGATTTTAGCATTTTCTTTTTCTTTCCATGCATTATAATTTATAAGTGAAGCACCTACACTCCTACAGATTCATGCACTACTGAAGGCAAAATGAATAGACCAGTATTCTGCCTGCGGTGGAGTTTATTAATATCCTACCTATTGTGGCACTTGAGTCCAAACTTGATTGGAAAAAGGATAATCTTTGCAGACATGAGTTGCTTTGCATAAGCTGAGTGTTGGCTTGTGATGTTTGAGCCCTTCCATGGTCTTTGTATACCCCAATACCATCTCAGACAAGATTCTAATGCATGGAGTCAAGTTTAAGATTCTCGATACTCCCAGCAATTTGGGCTAGCAGACCATGTTCTAGTTGACAAGACCTCGACATGCCCTTATATGTACGATCCTCCCCACTCCATATGAAGGCCCTTCGTGTTCAATCGGTTCGTTCTAAGGCTCAGGCTAGCAAACAGAAAATGGCAGGGAAGCATGTGTGAATAGGGGATAGATAGTGTCTCTTCCATCCTAGCAATCATGTGACAATTGATAGTGTCTCTTCCATCCTAGCAATCATGTGACACTTAATTTTACATGCGTGTGTGATTGAAGGTTTTATTATTTACATAGAAAATTCAATCTTTATGATATTGAGAATGTAACATATGTCAATGTCTTGACATTTGATTGTGTATATCTCTTTCTTCTAAAGGTTTGTACTTAATAAGATATTTTACCAAACATTTGCAGCACTGCTTGGACCACTTTTTTTTGTCTGGGTGTGAAGAGTGCTGCACTATTGGCTTAAGTATGAATCAGTTTCACTGTCCTGGCCTGTAAAGGTTTTAGGATGTTTTGTTCAGTTTTAGGATATTCACAGTACTGAACTGATAGAGAGGTTGAAAAGACGAGGAAATCTATTTACGTACTGGCCTTAGTAACCCATGGGAGATTGATCTCCCAGATTTTTCTTTTCTTTTTTTTATCTCAATTTCGCAGATTTTCTTTTATGTAGCACTTCTGTATTTGATGAGATGATGGAAATCCAAGGTCCTCATGTTTGGCCAAAGCCTTGGTTCCTTAAGACACATAATTACATAAGAGGAAAGGACCATCATATAGTTAAATGCTTTCAAAGCATCAAATTTCATGACTAAAACAGGGTTTGTTGTCTTTGATCGGATTTTGGACTTGCAAGAAGTTACTACGGATGCTCTGCTTTCTTATGGAGGCACTTATGTAGTTGTGTTGACCTATGCTAAGCTCTGCAAGTGCGAAAATAATTTGTCCTCGAGCAGTTTTCAAAATATTTGGGTGAAACTGTGCCTCCAGCCATTTGGTTGATAGTCAGTAGGTTGATGGTGGCATTGTTCTGTAACTGAAAATGATGGTTGATTTTGGATTTGGTTCTATCAGTTCATTTGTCTAATTATATCTTTGAGATGTATGAAATATCTAAACTGCTTGACCGGTAACATTTACTATCTGTCTTGCAGGTGCTCGCTCTTTCCTGGCACCATCTACATAGGCTATAGGCTATAGCAAATTAAAAGAGAGAAACTACAGTTCCTAAGGGTATCTGATCATTTTGCAGTACATACAGTCGACCAATGGTTAAACTCGAAAGGTGGCTGCTTTTTTCAGATGATGGAAACACAGTATGTAGCTGATAACAATTTACTCGTGGATAACATCGACAGCCAGGCCACGAGAGCCTTCAGTCTTGTTGGACCTGGAACTTCGGCTGCACTTTTGGATCCTGCTTTTAGGCCTTCTTTGCTCCTCCTTTCTCCAACACCGCATTGACAGGCCTGGATCTCTGTAGGTCACATCAGTTTTCGAATAACTGCAATATCTATAGCTTGAGGGTTTTGAAGTTTCTTGTGTTTGGAAGCAGTTACTCCTGCCGTTGGGGAGGGTTTGGATAAATCCATGCTTATCCATACACAAACCCACTTGCCACTTACCAATTCTATACCCTCCCCAGATTATCCAAATCCAATTTATCTAAATCCATTGGATAATTCAGAAATATGCCTGGACTTCCTGTCGTTGTGCTTGTGTCGTCACCCCGTCTCCTTGTGCCCAACGTCGTACGTGCTCGTGTTGTAAATCCCAGATTGATGCAAACTCCATCAGTGAGTTTGGGAAACGAGGTAGCGACTGCGATTATCCACTTCTACCCGGAAAAGCAATGGATAATATCCATACCCTATCCATCTCTTGGTGGGCAGATTATTTTTATCCACACCCTACCCAAAGGCCGTGGGTATGGACTTGGATATTGGGTAAGGATACCCACCGACAGGAGCAGTCGATCGAATAAGACATTGTCCAGAGACAGATATCTCTTTCCCTATACCATATCGAAATTGCTTGTATGAACACACTGGAGATGTTCAGGCCGTGTTTCATTTTCCGTGGCCAAAAACTTTTAAAGGAAATTATATGCATGGAGTACTAAATGAAGTTTATTTGCAAAACTTTTTAGGAATGAGTGTAATTTTGCGTGACGAATTTACATAACCATCCTCTAATCATGCGGTTAAAGACCTCATTAGATTTGTCCCGTGAATTAATCGGGGTTACGAAGGTAATTTTATAAACTGATTTTATTTAATATCCTTAATTATTGGTCAAACTGGTGGAAAAATATTTCCACCCAAAGAAAGCCTATATACTTTTATTTGTATAATATGTCTGTCTCTTTCTAATCAGGTCGTGAAAAATTTTTGTACGGAAGTGTTGACTGGTCAAACTTGTGGGTGCTCTCGTTTGTATCCGGATGAGTATATTTGTTCCTTTGGTAGATATGTTTGGAAGTCTGATGTGTATCGTATTTTTGTTACCAGCTGATGCCAGATGCAAAACAATGGATGTTGATGAAACAACAGTTTAAAGATGCAAGTTTGACAAACATAAATAATGTCTCTGAATTCCGTCGAGCTGTTTGCTTTGTGGGACAAGGGCGTTCTTGTGTAGAAACCAATTATCTTACAGATCATCAGCAGAAACTTCAACCTTTACATATATGGTTTCATTCTGTGATAATGTTCAAAAAAGTAAGGAGCCCATCCATGGAACTTTTATATTGCCATACTTGGAGATGTCGAGTCAAATCCAAGGTTTTCTGTAGTTACCGCCAGTAGATGGAAAAAAAATAGTTTCCAACGACCCACTGCCACGAACAATTTGAATATTTGCCACCCGCTGCTGGCAGGCACAATTCAATTCCATCAACATCCATGTTTCCCCATAAAACAAGCTTAATACTGCATGTGATCATCAAGCAAGTTGAACAAACTACAAAGTCCTAATCAACGGTGCATGTTCCTCACGGCCTCCATATCATTTGACCTGACAAACGGAAGCTGCAAATTGCAACAACAGAGATGAGATATATAACAAACGAAAAGTTCGTATAATAAGCAAACAAATAACCCAAATATACTGCTCCGCATATGCATGTGGAACACGAACGCTCGTGTCCAGCGACACCTCAGAAACGTTTTTTTTTCTTTTCTTTCAACGTACTCCGTAAGCAAACAAAAAAAAAATGTACCCGTAAAAAGGAAGATTCCTGCTATCGGGCTTCCCCAACCGTCGCGGCTGCGTCTTCCAGAGTGCGGCGTGCAGATTGCCAGAGAATCCGTATATTATCGCCCGTACCGTAAACACACACAACTACACAACTCATATCATACCGTAGTGGCGTAGTATCTCTTACACCTAATAAGAACGGCCTGGGGAACCGCGTCCGCTCGACATCGTCGCTCCGCCGATGGTACCGGCGCCGACAGATGGGCCCTCACGCGCTACCGCGCCCCTCACGCTCCTTCCGCGTCGCTGTGATTTTCTCCGCCCGATCCCTCACGTCCACGATACACCGTCCAATCGCCTCCCACATTCGTTTTGCCCTCCCCCTCCCGTGCGCGAGTTATCCATCCGACGGCGCCCTGCCCGCTGCGAGGTCCGCGCTGTTCTTTGGCAAGGAGGAGATGGAGGACGGCAAGGCGCTGGCGGACTACGACCCTCCGGCGGACGGTGTCATGGAGCTGTGCGTCGCCGTGCGCTAGCCCCAGGCTCCGGTGCCCGCGGCGAGCAGTGGTAACACGGCCGGGGCCCAGAACCAGCAATAGCAGAGGGCCGCGGTGAAGGTTAAGTTCGGCGTGAGGGCAGTGGGGATGGACGTGGTCCAGGACCTGCGCAAGGAGGTGGAGAGGCATTGTGTTGGAAAAGTTAAGAATCATGATCCGCAATTCTCGTGATTCTCATTCTCATGAGAATGAGACGGCAAGGATGGTCGCGTGTCGTGGGACAGCGGCGTGTGGCTCATGCTGCCGCACGAGCCGCCCGAATACGCAGGCGCTGACGGGTTCGGCTCCGCCATGCTCGGCGGCTGCCACCTCTACCTGCTGGGCGGCACGAACCGTCAAGGAGCGGCAGCGCCAGGAGCAACCAGTGGCACCGCGCGCCGGACATGCTGCACCGGTGGCAGTGCTTCGGCGCGCGTGCGTCATCAGCAACCGCCTATACGTCGCGGGCGGCGAGAACGGCGGCGCGCGGCGGGCTGACCCGGCGGGGCAGTACACGGCGCTGCACGTGGTGGGAGACCTCGTCGCGCTCCTCGACGCCCTCGGCGAGGACAAGGTCTTCGTGGCCGCGCACGACTGGGGCGCGCTCACGGCCTGGAGCCTCTGCCTCTTCCGCCCGGACAGAGTGCGGGCGCTCGTGGCGCTCAGCGTCGCCTACACGCCCCGGAGCGCCGCGCGGAGGCCCGTCGAAGGGCTCAGGGCGCTCTTCGGCGACGACTACTACATCTGCCGGATCCAGGTACGTACGAGTGTCAGTGCACCACGACGTTTTAGAGGCCATGGACGTGGTCCGGGACCTGCGTAAGAAGGCGTGGAGAGGCACTGTGTTGGAAAAATCATGATCCGCAATTCTCCATGGATCTTGTGGTCTCATTCTCATGCCTATTAAAATGAAGAATCAGTCCTATAGGATCAAATTA
Organism: Echinochloa crus-galli; assembly: GCA_900205405.1. Taxonomy (NCBI): domain Eukaryota; kingdom Viridiplantae; phylum Streptophyta; class Magnoliopsida; order Poales; family Poaceae; genus Echinochloa; species Echinochloa crus-galli. The sequence goes on along the minus strand of OAMR01000854.1, from coordinate 254,951 downwards.
AGAATCAGATAGAATATCTGTTATTAAGCATGCGGTAGTGTTGTCAAATGGTACACACTACAACGTAGATTTTGGCAAACTGTGAACTGTGTCATCAGTGTTAACTCTTGCTTATGTTTTTTTCCATCTTTCACAAGTTTCATCATTTCTTGTGTACATTGATATTTTCAGAAGCTTCGCACTTGACCGTGTGGCCTTATATTTAAGTGTTGTTTTTATGCAAACTTTGAACTTTGGTGATATGCTTTCATCCTTGTTTGTGTGGCTTCATAATTAATTGTGTGGCTTGCAATAAAAAATTGATCATATAGAATGACCTTTAAAACATGATTTTTGTTTCTCGTTGCACGGGCATATTACCTATCTATACTTACTAATAAATTAGAAGAGATGAATCGTGACCGCTCTCCCGTCGTTGTTCTGCCTCCACTTCCTCCGCCTAGATGCAATGCCATCATTTTTTTTACGCATGCGATCTAATCACCCATAATCCGGAAGGTGCTCTGCCCCCCGCGACACGATTCCAGCTATACGTGCGCCGTCCCCTTCGTATTGGACGTCTCCGATGGACCGTCCTGCCCCGCGCTTGCCTTGCCTATCGACTACTACGATGCCCCAATGCCCTTGACGCAAACCCTCCCCGATGCGGCGGCGACGGCCAAATTTCATTTCCTCTGTCCGACCCGCAACTCCTCATAGCTCGTCGTTGCCGATGTTGTTGTCTGCTCCTCGCTATTGCATGCCACGTCAAGGTGTTCAGCTTTCACCCAAATGCAGCATAATTATCGATAGGTGTTTTGTATGTTTGCGTTTTAAAAATATAATGTTATTTCGTTCGAATTTTACGTGACCGTTGCAACGTACGGGTCATTACCTAGTAATACATAGAAACACGGCTTATTGCACTATATAGTATGCGCTGAAACGGATGGGAGCATCTCAACAGCCGGAAGAGTATCACGTCACCATATTATTCCAAGCGTGCATCACACCTTGGGCTCGATCAACTCGCCTCCTACACCACACGGCTTCCCCACTAACTAACTGCGGCCAATAAGAGGACACGCGCGCACACCCGCTCGCTACTCGTCGCATCGCCCTCTCCCAATCGAACAGTGCTTTCGATTAGTCCGTTGTCCCCCGGCTCTCCCTCCTTCGCTCCCACGACCGCGCACCAAATAAAAAGCTGGTCCCGGCGGGCGTGTCACCGTGTCCATGGTCATTGCCTACCTTCGCGAGCTCTTCTCCTACTGCTGCCCCTTCTCCGTGTCCGAGCCCCAGCCCACCCAAGAGACGACGACGATGGCGCCCGCCTCCGCCGCCGCCATCACGCACCGCACCGTGGAGGTGAGCACCGGCGTGCGCCTGCACGTGGCGGAGGCCGGCCCGGCGGGCGCGCCCGCGGTGCTGCTGCTCCACGGCTTCCCGGAGCTGTGGTACACCTGGCGCCACCAGATGCGCGCGCTGGCCGCGGCGGGCTGACCCGGCGGGGCAGTACACGGCGCTGCACGTGGTGGGAGACCTCGTCGCGCTCCTCGACGCCCTCGGCGAGGACAAGGTCTTCGTGGCCGCGCACGACTGGGGCGCGCTCACGGCCTGGAGCCTCTGCCTGTTCCGCCCCGACAGGGTGCGGGCGCTCGTCGCGCTCAGCGTCGCCTACACGCCCCGGAGCGCCGCGCGGAGGCCCGTCGAAGGGCTCAGGGCGCTCTTCGGCGACGACTACTACATCTGCCGGATCCAGGTACGTACGAGTGTCAGTGCACCACGACGCCATGCTTAACTTCCTGCTATAATTCTACCTGGCTTGTAGTACTTGGCTCCCTTGATCTTCAATTTGGCGTCAAACTATGTTTCTATGTCTTTGATTAGAAAAAAAAAGTTGTAGCATCATTTGGTGTGATAGAATCACTAACCTTGCACTGCATGCTGTTCACCACTCTGCAATTTGGGTGGCATTTGATGCCTTGTATACTTTGTTTTGTCCGTTCTTTGATTCCTTTCAAGTGGCCGGTAGCTTTCATATGTGCTTTTGCAGGTCTCCAACTTAACTATCTACAGCTAGGCCTGTCCCTTTCTGTCACTATCCACTTCATAGGGAATTCAAAAGCTTACTGTATATTTTCCAGGTGTCCTCTGTTTCTTTAGTTTAAGCATGAATCACGTTATCATCTAATCTAGCTCCTTTTGCTTATTATCTTTTTAAATCTTACTGTTGGTAATCCGACAAAACTAGTCTGAATATGGGCAGAACCTAACAGGATCCAAACAGAGTGAAACTTGGCAGCCGGCTGCTGCCTACGATATCAGAGTCTAAAGAAACTAAATTAAGATCAACATATATTGATCTAGTTTGCCAGCGCACCAAATAAAAAGATCAGCAAAAGGGGCGTGCCTTCAGCTCATGATCAGTGGTCAGATATATTTCTCAATTCCTTAGAGCAACCATCATCCTACTCCAAATACCTTGCATGCCAATCCAAAGGTTCTTCAAAGCACGTTTCATTAGTTTTTGCCTTTCAGTTCTCCAAAGTGGCAGTAGTTGTGAGTTGTAACCACATCAAGCAACATCCATTTTTTTAATCTCTTCCCTTCATCAGTTCAATATGAAAAAGCGTGTGATGCGAAGAAGAATCGTTCAACTTCCATGTTTTGATAATCTCATATAAACAATCATCCTTAGTTAACATGCTGCGCCTTTATACATCCTTTCTCATATTAACAAATACTCCATTCTATATTCCTTGCACGCTTTAGCCTTTATACATCCTTCCAGGTATAAGGTGTTAAGTTCTTTCCAATCTCTATACGCTATACTTTGCTTAACCACTACTGTTCCGACAGCTAAACTCCATATCTCTGTCTCCATCGTCATATCCTTTTGAATAAAATCTTAAGGGATCCACATCAATTATTTAGGACATCTCTATCCTGTAGCTACAAGGCATGCGCTAAAGTGGTCCAACAATCTTCTCTTCCTGTAAACATCTTACCTATCCATATTGCATTTCTCCATCCTTTATCATATCTCAGTATCATAAAATAAAATCCACAATTTAACAGCTGCTAATTTATTCTAAACCCTAAAGTCGATAACTTCTTTTGTAGTCGCAAGTGCTTTATTTTACCATTTTGCCAGTATTTGTACGTCTTTCAAATGTACTGTCATCACATTATTTTTGTGTGATTTTATACAATTATTTCAATGCTTACCAAATTTATGTGTTTTGAATACGTGTTGATGCAAAAAAAAAGGTCAAGGATTTGTGGGTAGTGGAAATGGGACTATTTTGTGATGAAATACATGCTAGTTTTCTCTTTAATTCTTCTGCACATGGCCACAATTGTTTTTCTCTTGGTACTGTTACACGAGTCGCAATTCACAGGCATACTCCATTTCGTCTAGCCCATCACAAAGGACTTGAAAGCAGGTGATTGGTGTCCGGCTGTACATGATCCTACACATAGTACAGAAGAATTTGTCTCCAAACTATAACTTCTCTTTATCAGTAATAAATGTCAAACGTTTTAAAATAGCTTAGTGTTTCTTTTCAACGAGATCTATCCTACCTCTTTTCATGCAATTCTCGTCAGGGTGTGTGTTACCTAGAAAAATGAACCTTTTTCCCTCTAGTTCAACTTTAGATGCTTGCTTTGCCTATGTTAATGTGCTCAAGTTGACTCTACTCACAGTCCTTTTTACTCGACTACAAAGAATATCATATATATAGATGGAAAATGTTGTCTTTTAAGGCACACAAAGTGAACTGGACGTGGCAATGTGTAAATGTATATAACTTATATAATTGGTACCCACTAACATCCCACTCAAGAATTCTCTCAAACCTTATGTAGCCACATCATCACCCACTAACATCACACTCAAGAATTCTCTCAAACCTCATGTAGCCACGTCATCAACTAAACTCCCCTTCTTTACTATACCTTCTTTACTATGACCAGTATAGCAGTACACGCGCAGCTCAAGCGGCTCCACACTCACTTATAGTTTTACAATTAATTATTGTGTACACATTCTTATTTTGAACAATATATCAAATAATAATAATATAAATTTATATAAAATATCCCGCAGCAACGCGTGGGGAATTCACCTAGTACCTTGAACGTTACTAAGGCTTTCAGTAACTATGAAAGCAACTGATACGCAGGAGCCTGGAGCAATTGAAGCCGAATTCGCACGCCTTGGTACGGAGCTTGTGCTCAGGAAGTTCCTAAGTTATCGCAGTCCTGGACCGCTGTTCATTCCCAATAGCGGTTGGGGCTCTCCAGATGATGAGGTTCCACTGCCGAGCTGGGTAACTGAGGAGGACATCAAGTACTACACCAGCGAGTTTGAGAGGACCGGCTTCACTGGGGGACTCAACTACTATCGTGCCCTGAATAAGTAAGTTGGGTATATTTAATCCATTATATGGTAACTACCAATTGTGGGTTTTGAACTATGGAGTAAGGAGAAGGACATGTCCTACGTCCAACTCAATATCTGGCATTTTTAATATAAGCACTATCCTTAATTGTTCTTACCATGGATTATATTTAAAATTTGTTTATGGAACAAAGGAAGATTGTGATACCACAAATATTTGCTTTAATTTAAAGATGAATGTATATAGCTTTTTATATGAAAAGTATAAATAATATGTGATATTATATATAGTTCAAATGCAAATATGATTTGGTTAAGCATTGAGCAACACTTAATATTGTAATTTCAGGAGTGTATAAAACATTATATATAGTACATAGGATTCTACAAGAACTAAGGAGTTAAAGTTGGTTCTTAGTCAAATTGTTTGGACTTCGATAAACAAATAACATGAATATGTCTATATTACCATTTATTATTTATTGTTACTGAAGGGAAACGAGGAGGCTACGCTAGCACATACAAAAACTCGTTTACCCGAAAAACAGGAACAACAGCAGTTATAGATCACGGATCGTTACCACTAGACGCGCAGTTGCAGCGGAAGCCGTCTCGATGTAGACGAACGCGTCGAAGTGGCAGTGCAGTGCAGTTGCTTACGTCCGTCTGGTCCTGCACGTGCGGTTCGTCCTTGTGCTCCAAGCGCAGCACCTCCGAGGTATCCACACGTACGAGGATGGAAACGTCGCGCGCCGGACTGCTAGGTCCGCGAGCACGATGAGGAGAGGGCGTAGGCAGCGCGACTGTTGCTTGAAACTCATATCCTTTTCAGGAGGGGTTTGGTCTATATTTATTGGGAGAACAAATACACATGCATGTAGGCATGCATGTCACTTCAATTCGCTAGACTTCTATATACCAGCCCCTATGGAACAATTTGCTTGACTCTTAAAGCATGTGGCAAGAACACCATGCAAGTCATATCACATATGACTCCTGTTGTTGGTTGACATCTCTATGTCTCGGCGTCCAACCTTTATGTCCCAAGGTCCTTAACCGTTAAGATGACCTTGTTTAAGTTAACCAACCCTTTATGCGAGTAAGTATCCGATACAAACCCATCTAGTCAAGGAAAACTAGTGGCACCCTAATTTCATAGACCCGTGGCCTTTCCGACCTTCGTGGTTGTGGCGGTTCTTCTCTTACCACAGGTGCCTCAACTCGTTCTGCTACATCAGCATCACTCGTAAAGTCTTGCCTCATAGGCTCATCTCGAATTTCTTCAAGATACACCTTCTGTCTACTTTTCTCGCTTTTGAGAAACTCTTTCTCCAAGAAAACACCGTTCCTAGCGACAAACACTTTGCCCTCTGATCGGTTGTAGAAATAATATCCAATTGTTTCCTTTGGATATCCCACGAATATGCACTTGTCCGATTTTGGTGTAAGCTTGTCCTACTGAAGTCGCTTGACATATGCATCACAACTCCAAATTTTCAGAAAAGACAAACTGGGAGTCTTGCCAGTCCATATCTCATATGGTGTCTTCTCCACGGACATAGTAATCTAAATGATATCTAATACCCATAGCTCTCGTGTGTGATTCATGTTTAGGCCGTGGAAGAGCCTTTGTCAAAGGATCAGCAATATTCAAATCCGTATGTATTTTGCATATCTTTATCTCACCCCGTCTAACGAACTCTCGAATGAGGTGAAATTTCCGCAGTACATGTTTGTTCTTTTGGTGATTCCTAGGCTCCTTAGCCTGCGCAATAGCCCCATTGTTGTCACAGTAGATTTCCAATGGGCTAGATGCATTGGGAAACACACCAAGCTCAATGAGGAACTTCCTCATCCAAACACCTTCCTTCGCCGCTTCAGAAGCTGCGATGTACTCGGCTTATGTTGTAGAATCAGCTACCGTATCTTGCTTAGAACTTTTCCAACTTACAACACCACCGTTTATTGTGAACAGGAAACCTGATTGTGACTTTGAATCGTCTGGATCAGTTTGGAAACTAGCATCAGTGTAACCCTTTACAATGAGCTCTTCCTCACCTCCATAGACTAGGAACACATCTTTAGTCCTTCTAAAGTACTTAAGAATGTTTTTCACCGCTGTCCAGTGACTTTCACCTGGATTAGACTGGTGTCTGCTCGTCACACTTAGAGCATATGAGACATCTGGACGAGTACTTATCATGGCGTACATGATAGATCCAATTGCCGAAGCATAAGGGACTTTACTCATGCGCTCCCGCTCATCAGTCGTCGTAGGACACTGAGTCTTGCTGAGGTGTACGCCATGTGACATAGGCAAGAACCCTTTCTTGGACTGTTCCATGCTGAACCGATTCAGCACCTTGTCAATATAAGTATCTTGACTTAATCCTATAAGCCTCCTTGATCTATCCCTATAGATCCTTATGCCCAGAATGTATGCAGCTTCCCCTAAGTCCTTCATAGAAAAACTATTTTTCAGCGAAGTCTTAACGGATTCTAGCATAGGAATATCATTCCCAATCAACAATATGTCATCCACATACAAGATTAGAAATACAACAGAGCTCCCACTTTCCTTCTTGTAAACACAAGCCTCTTCTTCATTCTGCCGGAAGTCAAACCCTTTGACTACCTCATCAAAACGAAGGTTCCAACTCCGAGATGCTTGCTTTAATCCATAGATGGATTTCTGAAGCTTGCATATTTTTCCAGCATTAGTTGGATCGACAAAACCTTCAGGCTGTATCATGTATACATCCTCCTCTAGATTCCCATTTAGGAAAGCTGTTTTGACATCCATCTGCCATATTTCATAATCGAAATACGCAGCTATTGCTAGAATGATCCGGATAGATTTAAGCATCGCTACTGGAGAGAATGTCTCGTCGTAGTCAACTCCTTGAACTTGTCGAAAACCTTTTGCAACAAGTCGTGCTTTATAGACGTTAACATTTCCGTCTACATCTCTCTTTCTCTTAAAGATCCATTTGCACTCGATGGGTCTCACACCATCAGGCGGGTCAACTAAGTTCCAAACTTGATTTTGCCCCATGGAATCTATCTCGGATCTCATGGCACTTTGCCATTTCTCGGAATCTGGGTCCATCATAGCTTCCGCATAGGTCCTAGGCTCATCATTGTCCATCAACAATATGTCGCGCTCTCCCGTAACTAGGAGATTCATTTTCTGTGTAGCGCGACGTGGCCTTTCCGACCTTCGTGGTTGTGGCGGTTCTTCTCTTACCACAGGTGCCTCAACTCGTTCTGCTACATCAGCATCACTCGTAAAGTCTTGCCTCATAGGCTCATCTCGAATTTCTTCAAGATACACCTTCTGTCTACTTTTCTCGCTGTTGAGAAACTCTTTCTCCAAGAAAACACCGTTCCTAGCGACAAACACTTTGCCCTCTGATCGGTTGTAGAAATAATATCCAATTGTTTCCTTTGGATATCCCACGAATATGCACTTGTCCGATTTTGGTGTAAGCTTGTCCGACTGAAGTCGCTTGACATATACCTCACAACCCCAAATTTTCAGAAAAGACAAACTGGGAGTCTTGCCAGTCCATATCTCATATGGTGTCTTCTCCACGGACTTAGATGGTACCCTATTTAGTGTGAAAGCTGCTGTTTCTAGAGCGTAACCCCAAAATGATAACGGTAGATCTGACTGGCTCATCATTGATCGCACCATGTCTAACAAGGTTCGATTACGTCGCTCGGACACACCGTTCCTCTGAGGTGTTCCAGGTGGCGTTAGCTGTGGAACAATTCCGCAACTCTTTAGATGAGTGCTAAACTCGTGGCTCAAATATTCGCCTCCACGATCTGATCGCAAGGCTTTAATTTTCTTACCACGCTGATTTTCAACTTCATTCTGAAACTCTTTGAACTTTTCAAAAGTCTCTGACTTGTGCTTCATTAAGTAGACATAGCCATATCTACTAAAATCATCAGTGAAAGTTATGAAGTACTGAAATCCACCTCGAGCTGTCGTGCTCATTGGTCCACATACATCAGTATGTATGAGTTCCAACAAGTCTTGCGCCCTCTCAGGAAAACCTGTGAAAGGTGCCTTGGTCATCTTGCCTAGCAAACAAGCTTCGCACGTCTCGTATGATTCAAAATCAAACGAAGTTAAAAGTCCATCAGAATGGAGCTTCTTCATGCGCTTCTCACTTATATGACCCAAACGACAATGCCACATATAGGTAGGATTCAAATCATTTAGCCGAGGCCTTTTAGCAATTATATTACATATAGGTGAATCATCAAGATTTAAAATGAACAACCCATTCACAATGGATGCAAGAGCCACAAACATGCCATTCTTTGAGATCACACAACCATTGTCTTTACTCGCGAATGTATAACCATCCTTCATCAAACATGAGGGAGATACAATGTTTCGACTCAAACTAGGAACAAAATAACAATTATTCAATTCCATGATAAATCCTGACGGAAGGTGGAGTTGCATCGTCCCGACGGTCAAAGCAGCAACTCTTGCATTATTGCCCACGCGGAAATCAACTTCGCCTCTTCCCATGCTTCTACTTCTTATTAGTCCCTGCATCGAATTGCAAATATGAGCAACCGATCCGGTATCAAATACCCAGGAATTAATAGAAGATTCAGCGAGAAAAATGTCTGTAATATTAATGTCAAGTGTACCTGATGCGGAAGTACTCTTACTACCGCCATTCTTTAGAAAAGCCAGGTACTTCTTGCAATTCCTTTTCCAGTGACCAAGTTCCTTACAATAAAAGCACTCCTCCTTTTCTGCAGCTGGTCCAGACTCAGTCTGGGGCGTTGAGCTTGGCTGAGAGATCATATCTTTAGCCTTGCCCTTCTTTTTCTTCCAAGATTTGCCCTTCTTCTTGAAGTTAGGCCTGTTTTGGATGGCCATCACATGGCTGCTGCTAGCGCTTTTCTTGATGTCAGCCTCTGCTGTCTTGAGCATGCCACACAACTCATTCAATCCCTTCTCCGCCCCATGCATATGGTAGTTCGAAATGAAGTTCCCAAAGCTAGGCGGAAGTGATGCTAGAATAAAATCAGTGGCTAACTCTGGGCCAAGTGGGAAGCCTAGCTTCTCCAACCTCTGTGAGTAACCAACCATCTTGATCACATGTGGCCCTACAGCTGCGCCTTCTGCTAGCTTGGTTTCCACAAAGGCCTTTGAGACATTGAACCTTTCAGTCCTGGCCTGAGTTTGAAACATATCCTTGAGCGCCTCGATCATATCATGCGCCTCATGGTTTGTCTCAAACTGCATCTGCAGCTCGGGTTCCATGCAAGCAAGCATAAGGCAGCTCACTTCAAGATTGACATCACATGCCTTCTTGTAAGCATTTTTCTCAGCAAGGGTTGCGTTATCATCAGGCTCAACTGGTAATGGGATGTCTAGAACATCTTCCTTTTTCTCAGCCCTGAGAACAATTCTAAGGTTTCGGATCCAATCCGCATAATTTGTTCCATTCAACTTATCCTTCTCAAGGATCGAACGCAAAGAAAACGGTGTGCTAGGTGCCATTGATCTACAACAGAAAATAATGCAAAAATACTAAGACAATATATCTATGACAGAGCAAAATACATTAAACAATTTAACGGAATTTACTCCCACTAAAATCAATATCCCTCCATTGATACTTAGTGATTCAGGATCCACAACTAACAAGTCGACTAGTGAGCTTTAGCATCACCGCTAGATATCCAAAAATTGATTAATTAGGCTCAAAATGTTCATTCAGGATCCACAACTAACAAGTCGACTAGTGAGCTTTAGCATCACCGCTAGAAGACATGGTAGATCGGTAAGCAACCTTTGCTAATCATATCACATATGATTCCTGTTGTTGGGTGACATCTCTATGTCTCGGCGTCCAACCTTCACGCCCCAAGGTCCTTAACCGTTAATATGACCTTGTCTAAGTTAACCAACCCTTTATGCGAGTAAGTATCCGATACGAACCCATCTAGTCAAGGAAAACTAGTGGCACCCTAATTTCATAGACCCACCACTAATTGTACAAGACATGTGACGGTGCAAGGTTTAGTTGGGAGGGCATTCATAACTTAAACATTGCTGAGGGATCGTTCTACTTCTACCGTCGCATGCACAAAAATAGCCATTATCATCGCGTATGTAGAAGTAAAACAATAAGAACGACATTCACATAGTAATGATACGGCATGGCCCATTAACACATGGAGATCTCTATCTCCATTCGCTCAGTTGGCCGCCGGCGGCCTCATCTTGGGCTTGGGGACGAAGGAGACGAGCTTGGGGTTGGGTATAACGATATGATCATACACTACCACTGTGTACCTGACGATTACGTCGGCACGGGGCACCTCGGTGTCGATGTCGAGCTCGTAGTGGATGGACAAGATGTCGAAGCGCGGCATCCTGCCACCGACTACCTTCTGGAATCATGATTAATTACATACATGCATCACATACACATAGGGCCATACCGATCACATGATTCTGCAAAAACAAGTTAGCCGATTCCGATGTTCAAACTTAAATCGCTGAAAACTCTATCTTCTCGGCCCTTTTTCGCAAATCTAAATTCAGCGAAACTGCCACTGGCAGTCGGAATCATGTGTAAAATTTTCTGTAGATGAATTTTCATATACAAATCGTCTCAATCCGAGGTCGTACGCAAAAGTTATGGCTGTTTTACGAACAACCTGATTTTAGCGCAAAACCCGGCCCGGTTATGGATCCAATCCACACCGCCGCGCATCGCCATGCGCCCGGCCATTGACCTAAGTTCGATTCGACCAATCCAATTGATCTACATCTCATCATGCCTGGGTTTACGTGCATCACTTAGCTCCGATGGCGGAATTCCGACCGGTAGGAGCAATTCGTTACACGACCATCATAGCAAAGATTACGAACCGATCAGAGACTCATCTACATCAAGCATATCTCCATATGCACACATCCGAACCTATAACGAAACAGCTACGGCTCTGGTACCACTGAAGTGTTGGGAAACGATGGATGCTACGCTAGCACACACAAAACTCGTTCACCAATAAAAGGAACAGCAGCAGTTCTAGATCACAGATTGTTACCACTAGACGCGCAGTTGCAGCGAAAGCCGTCTCGATGTAGACGAACGCGTCGAAGTGGCAGTGCAGTGCAATTGCTTAATATTTTTCCAGCATTAGTTGGATCGACAAAACCTTCAGGCTGTATCATGTATACATCCTCCTCTAGATTCCCATTTAGGAAAGCTGTTTTGACATCCATCTGCCATATCTCATAATCAAAATACGCAGCTATTGCTAGAATGATCCGGATAGATTTAAGCATCGCTACTGGAGAGAATGTCTCTATATTTATTGGGAGAAAATTTCCCACACCATCTTCCATTAGCAATATGGTGTTAATAGATAGTGTACCCCTTCCCTCGGTAATGGGCTTTACAGCATTTGTGGCCCATTATGACTTTAACGCCTGAGCCCACTAGTGGATCGAATCCAGTTGGCTCTAGGGCATATTTCCAACAGTTACTATGTGCTACTTAAATTTATATCATATTAATTTACATTCTGTGAATTATCATTTTAACATCCCAAGACAATAAAATTCTGGCCTTTATATATTTAGGACATGGGAGCTCACATCACCTTGGACAGCAGCTAAGATAAGTGTACCGGTCAAATTCATAATTGGAGATTTAGATTTGACCTATCACAGTCCCGGCATACAAGATTTCATTCACAAGGGTGGCCTCAAGAAGTTCGTTCCACTACTTGATGATGTTGTCGTTATGAAAGATGTTGGGCACTTCATCAATGAAGAAAAACCAGAGGAAGTCAGCGAGCACATAATCAGCTTCATTAAGAAATTCAAATGATGTGGGTTGCTTAATAATGGTATAGAGTTAAAAAATATGGAATTAATATTCAATTTTTTGTGCTGAGGATCTAAATGTAATGTAAAAATGTTGTCAAAATATTGTTGTGTTTCTCTCGCGATTGGATTATTTGTATAATTAAGTTTATTTAAGAACCTTGATGTCAAGATAAATGATTATGATATGAGCAGTACTTTGTCTATTTTATTCATTTCCATTTTAGAGTTTCTAGTCTTTGACAAGTAAGACCAAAGGAAAGCGGTGAAGTAGAGCAAGGACTTGAGTTAATTGAATTGGAAGTCTTATTTTTTTTAGAAAATGCCATATGATACAATAATGTCCAAAGCTCCACATGGAGGGGAATTCAATTTCAGCTAATGGCATGAAATTTTGACTCTTAACAGTGAAATTGCACTCGTTGTACCAAGCAGCAACGAGGACTTGAATGGAAGAGTTTTGAAATACAGCTCAAGTCAACTATGAATTCCCTATTTAAAATTTGAAAAAAATATTATACTATGAATATGATGTCATCAAGATTTCAAGTTTCATACTTACAAATTTTTGGGAAAAAGTTTTCGAAATTTATTATTACTAGAGGTCTTTTACGGTGCTCCATACTATCAGGTGCTAGTATGTAGTATATAGCGGGGGTATTATGGTAACATAAAAAAATTCTCAGGTAGCCTGACCCCTGGTGCTGTCTAGCCCGTGTGCGCACCCCTGTCCCGACCAAAATTTTTCCGTCGTTTCCCTCCCCGCGATTGCATCGACCCAGCCCCTGTCGCCGCATCCTGCCGCTGCCGGCTCCATTTTATTTTATTTTCCCATAGTACTCTTATACTACCTATACTACTGAAAGTGCATCTAGGCACTTAATCAATTTTGGTGATTAATGGTAATGAAAATTTGGATATAATGCTTTGTATGAGTGTGCAGGAATAAAATGAAAAGAAAAGATAAGAAATGTGAAAGGAAGGTCCCTAATTCTTATTTGTATGGTGGACGATTCGATTGAAGATTTAGATCAGATTTAAATTTGGTTTTCGGTTTGAAATTGGAGTATAGGACCACCGTACTATCAAGGGGGACGTACTCGATAATTCTTAGTTGTCAAAGTGCTATGCTTGAGATGAAAATCCCATGAGAGACTCAAAAACTGCCTAGTTCAACTTTGATAGGTGGGCCGGAACTTAGGCCGGAAGATCCGGCTAGAAGTTCCTACCGGCTCGGTTTCGAGTTTTTCTCGATAGGAAGATCCGGCAGTAGCATCGGAAGATCCATGACTTAGCCAGATTTCAGCCTTTTGGAGTGTTCTATGGAAGTTCCGGACCTTGGGCCGGAAGATCCGGCTAGAAGTTCCGGCCGGCTCTTTCTTGGCTTATTCCGGGCCGGAAGTTCTGGGGTCCCCCGGAAGATCCGACACCATGTCGGAAGATCCGGCTCCTGGAAATTTCTCTGGGGTTTTCTAACACTGTTCTGTCACTTGCCGGAATATCCTACCAAGTGTTCGGAAGATCCGATACCCCTTCGTAGAGCACATAACGGTCATATTTTGGGGGGGTTGGTATAAATACCCCTCGCCCCCCTCATTCATTTGCGGCTGACTTACTCGACCCAACACACCTCTTGAGCTTTCAATCCATCCCTCTACTCCTTCCCAAAGCTCGATTCTTGCAAGGATTCATCTATGGTTTGAGTGTGGGAGAAGATTTGAGGTGTGAAACAAAAGCATTTCGTGAGCTTCCACTTGTTCATCTCTTGAAGCACTTGAAGCAACTCATCGATTCTTGTTTGTTACTCTTGGAGCCTTGCTCCTAGATGGTTAGGCGTCACCGGTAGCTCCCATTCCTTTGTGGTTTGAGCACCGGAACGTTTGTATCTCCCCTCTCTTTGTGAGAGCAATAGTAAGTAACTTAATCCTCCTTTCTGGTTGATTGAGCGAGACTTGGGGCTAGTGTGACAGCCCGGCTCTTTGTGAGCATCTCAACGGAGACATAGCTCCTTTGTGGAGTGAACTTCGGAAGTAATTTCTTTGTCTCCGTGTGCTCATTTGCATTTATTATTATTTTCGCTTGATTTGGCCCGATCTACTTGAATATTGGTATACTCTGATATAGATCATATTTAGAAGGTTCCTTACATCATTTGTCATCTTTGTATTCAAGTAGAATCATCAAAAGGTCTGCATAATTCAAATCCCGAAGTAGTTCTTTTCAACCCGTCGGAAGATCCTACACAGTGTCGGATCTTCTGGGTTCCGGAAGATCCGGGACTGCGTCGGATCATCCGACAGCTGACAGATTCTTGGAGAAAATTTGCAGAATTTTATTGCAGGCCTATTCACCCCTCCTCTAGGCCTAGTGTTGATCCTTTAAATTGGTATCAGAGCCTAATCCCTTATTTAGGCTTAACCGCTAAGGGAAAAACACTATGACCGATCCAGGAGATGAATCCGTGATTGCTTCCGCCCACAACAAATAAAAGAAGAAGCAAAGAAAGGAGAAGATGAGAAAGAAGATCAAGGAGAAGGCCAAACGAAAGGCACAAAAGATCCTCAAGGTGAAGCTTCGAGAGAGAGATGTGCTTGATGGGCTTCACTCCGTGTCTCATCGATATGAGACATCATCTTCTAACAAATCCCTTGATCCCAATAGTCTTTCTTTTTCATCGGTGCCAATGGGCAAAGTCCCTAAATTTGACGGAGAGGACTATGCCCGTTGGAGCGATGACATGAAAGTTTATTTGCATGGTCTTCACCCATCTCTTTGGAATATTGTGACTATAGGTGTGGACAAGACCGCGATGCCAAGTAGGGAACAAGAATACGACATCTTTCGCAACTCTCAAGCCGTGATCGTGCTTAGGAGTACAACAAGATTAGAGGAATCAATAGTGCCAAGGAGCTATGGGACACTCTTCAAATGGCACATGAAGGATCGGATGAAGTCAAGGAAGGCAAAGTTGATCTCCTACAAGGAGAGCTTGAAGCTTTTGTCATGAAGAAGGATGAATCCCTACAAGAGATGTATGATCGGTTGAAGCTTCTTGTCACCGAGATTAGAATGCTTGGAAGCAATGATTGGGGCGAGAGCAAAGTAACAAAGAAGCTACTTAGAGCCTATGCACCCAAGAATCCAATGCTTGCTATAATGATTAGAGAGAGTGACAAGTTCAAGACAATGGTGCCTATGGAGCTATTCAACAAATTGCAATATCATGAGATGAATAGTTTGGATGTGACAAGGTCAACACAACCAACCGAAGTCAAGACCATTGCTCTCAAGGCCGAGCCAAGCAAGAAAGTTGAGTCAAAAGAAAAGCCTTACAAGTCCAAGAAGAAGGAAGATTCAAGTGACAATGATAGCACCGACGAAGAAATCGCCATAACAGTGAAGAACTTCAAGAGGTTTATGAAGATACGAAGTGACAAGAAGACAATTTCTCAAAGAAGATGCTATGAGTGTGGTGAGAAGGGCCACTACATTGTTGATTGCCCTCACAAGGAAAATGACAAGGAAGACAATAAGTCAAAAGACAAATCCTATAAAAAAAGAGAAGAAGTACAAGGAGAAGAGCAAGGAGTACAAGAAAAAGAATGGAAGTGCTCATGTTGGTGAAGGTTAGCTGCACTTCAGCTCAGCTTATCACCCGCAGACAGATGGTCAGACAGAGCGGACCAATCAGATACTGGAGGATATGTTGAGGGCCTGTGCATTGCAGTACGGTGTCAGCTGGGATAGGAGTTTGCCGTATGCAGAGTTCTCCTACAACAACAGCTACCAGAAGAGTCTGCAGATGGCACCGTTCGAGGCATTGTATGGCAGGAAGTGCCGGACACCGTTGTTCTGGAATCAGACTGGAGAGAGTCAGGTCTTTGGTCCGGAGATACTCAGAGATGCAGAGCGGCAGGTGCAGGTGATCAGAGAGAACCTGAAAGTGGCCCAGTCCAGACAGAAGAGCTACGCTGATGTCAGATGGAGGGACCTCAGCTTCAAGGTGGAAGATTTTGTGTACCTCAAGGTGACCCATGAGAGGTGTAAAGCGGTTCAATGTCAAAGGCAAGTTGGCGCCTCGTTACATCGGACTGTTCAGGATACAGGAACGGATGGGCGAAGTGGCATATCGGTTAGATCTGCCTGAGAGACTAGCAGGAGTACACGATGTGTTCCATGTGTCCCAGTTGAAGAAGTGCTTGCGGGTGCCAGAAGAGCAGATCCCGATTGATGAGCTGAATGTTCAGGAGGACCTCACATATGAGGAATATCCGATCAGGTTCCTGGAGGTGTCAGAGAGAGTGCTGAGGAACAAGACCATTCGGATGTGCAAGGTGCAGTGGAGCCGGCATTCAGCAGATGAAGCGACTTGGGAGCGGGAAGAAGACCTCAAGTCCGAGTACCCACAGTTCTTCGCTTCTACATCTGAATCTCGAGGACGAGATTCACCTTAAGGGGGGGTAGGTTTGTAACACCCAAAAATGCTCAATTTAAAATTTTTG
>OAMR01000854.1:180723-211507 GCA_900205405.1 Echinochloa crus-galli | reverse complement strand
ACGCGACCCTGACGCTGATCCACCCCGGGCGCGCTCCCGCGCGAGCGCCGCGGCCACCGCGCCGCGGCCGCCCGGGCGCCACACGCTGCACGCCAGCCCACGCCACGGGCATCGTAGCGCCGCCGCCATCGCGATGCGTGTGCTCCGGCAATGCCACGGCGGCGCCGAGCTCCTGCCCGGCATAGAACGGCACGACCTTCACCCCCGTGTACCGGCGCGCGTGCGGGCCGTCGAACCGGAGCACGGCGAAGAGGTTGTACGCGAGCGCCGAGGCTGCGGCATCCAGGGACAGGTGACGGAGCTCGGCGGACGCGACGTATAGGGCGGCGTGGTGCGCCCGGAGGAGCAGCCGCAGGGTGAGGGATGGCGCCAGGACCAGCACCGCCAGGAACACGACCACAGACGCCAGGCAAGCGGCGGCCGCGGTGGCCACTGCAGCCGCGCACTGCCAGCGCCGCTGGCTCGCCGCGACGGCGGCTCCGTGGACATGGCTCTCACAAGGAAGAAGAAGGAACTGACATGTGGGACCAGGGGTAAAAATGACATTTCCTTACCTTTCTCTCTCCTCCTCAGCCGGAAAATATTATTCTAATCGACGCGGTGTCTTCCAGCAAATTGACACAAAATGCGAGTGTCCACCAACCAATAACGTGGTCAACAGTGTGTTCCAGCAAATCGATGTCACTTTGGATGTCCTGCAGCAAATTTCCCCTACTTTCTACGATGCAGTTTTGGGATCAGGTCATTAGGAGCATAGTTATTCCAAGGTAATGCATTCACTGAATTGATGCTTTGCTTCTCCAATATTTTTTTTTGTTGTGTACCCAGTTTTGAGATAATATTATACAATTGATTTGATGTTGGCATAATAGCTGCATTTTTTTGTCATGTTGATGATTCAGAGAAACAGATGTCATAGCTTCATTTTCTTATAGGTTCCTTTTAAAACATATTTTCATGTTTTATGTATGGGATCTAGCAACTTAAGGTAATTTTTCCTAAAGAAATTGTCAGCTACAAACCCATAGCTAACAGTTAACTATTTAGGTTTCTTTGGTCTAGTAGATTGTGTGATATGCTTGTAGGAAATACGCTGTGTGGCAGAAACAGACATGGGAATATTTAGAGGACATCTAGATGTATTTTGGGAATTTTATGGATGTACCCTGTGTAATATTATCTGTGTTGTTCTAGAACTGTTTTAGTACTTTCCATTTTTTATTTGGAACGATATTCCTAATTGCAGACATGTTAAACAGGAAATAATCGATCTCAGTCTACCATACTTCAATATTTGCATCTTTTAATTTTCTGCTGATTCTTACAATCACCTGTTCCTTAGTCTCTTCAACCATATTCTGCTACTTTTTTCTAGTGCTGCAAATGTTAATTTGTCAAAGTCCAAATTTTTTTTGCCCCACTGTAAAAATGCTTGGTGTTCACTCCTATTATTTGTGAAAAATATCCTGTAATGTCTAAAGTTTTCTTTTGATGGCTCTGTTAGATGTTGGAGAGCAAGTCCAAGTTCAGTAATGATCCATCAAAGACTGTATACATCTTTTTTTTCTTTTTGATCGCTATGATACATACTCCTATGAATATTCATTTGAATTTTATGTTGATGCTCTTGCTGCTGTCGGCGTAGGAGAGGTAACAATAAGGCTTTATGAGACATGAAGACAATTCTTTACTCATAAAATCTAGCGTGGGTTGGCTTTGGCATCGCCGGCTAGCTCATGTTGGATGAGGAACTTGGCCAAACTTCAAAAGGATGAACACATCCTAGGACTAACAATTGTTGTGTTTGAAAAAGATAGATTGTGTAGTGCTTGTCAAGACGGGAAGCAAGTTGGTGCTCCTCATCCACCCAAGAACATGTTGACTAGCTCAAGACCTTTGAAGTTGCTACATATGGACTTATTTGGACCGGTTGCATATGTTAGCATTGGTGGAAATAAGTATGGACTTGTCATTGTGGATGATTTCTCTCGCTTCACATGGGTTTTCTTTTTACAAGATAAAAGTGAAGCTCAAGGAATCATAAAGAAGTTCATAAGAAGAGCTCAAAATGAGTTTGAGTTGAAGATCAAGCATATAAGAAGTGACAATGGGACGGAGTTCAAGAATATCAATGTAGAAGAATTTCTTGATGAAGAAGACATCAAGCATGAGTTCTCCGCTCCATACACACCTCAACAAAATG
Organism: Echinochloa crus-galli; assembly: GCA_900205405.1. NCBI lineage: Eukaryota > Viridiplantae > Streptophyta > Magnoliopsida > Poales > Poaceae > Echinochloa > Echinochloa crus-galli. Next base: position 209,304 of record OAMR01000854.1, on the reverse strand, counting down.
GCATTGTTGAGAGGAAGAACCGGACCTTAATCGAAATGGAAAGAACCATGCTTGATGAGTACAAGACTCCGGATAGTTTTTGGGCCGAGGCGGTTAGCACAGCTTGCCATGCCACAAAACGTCTCTATCTTCAAAAGTACTTGAACAAGACTCCATATGAGATCCTTACCGGTAACAAACCAAAGGTGCACTACTTTCGAATTTTTGGTTGCAAATGTTACATTCTTAACAAGAACACCAAAAGCTCAAAGTTTGCACCCAAGGTTGATGAAGGTTTTCTACTTGGTTATGGTACTAATGAACACGCCTATCGTGTCTTCAACAAAACCACCGGTTGTGTTGAGATCACGGTAGACGTGAAATTTGATGAATCAAACGACTCTCAAGTAGAGCAAGTTTTGAATGATCTTGTAGATGAGGAACCACCAAGTCAATCCATCATGAGAATGGGACTAGGAGAAGTGAGGCCTCATGAAGCTCAAGATGAAGATGATGATGAAGAAGAAGAAGCTCAAGCCCCGGAAATCAACTTTAGCATTGATCCATCATCATCTACAAGAGTCGAACCATCAAGCTCTCCTCAAGATCAAGTTCAAGTTCATGGTGACGATCATGATCGTGGCAATGATCAAGGAGGAGATCAAAGTGATGATGCTCAAAATGTATCTCATGTTGAAAAAGATGATGATGAACCTATTCAACGTCAATCAACATTTCCTCACCCAAGAGTTCATCAAAGTATTCAACGGGATCACCCCGTTGATAATATCCTTGGGAGCATCCAAAGAGGGGTAACCACTCGTTCACGTTTAGCAAATTTTTGTGGATGTTACTCGTTTGTTTCTTCTTTGGAACCTCTCATGGTGGAAGAAGCTCTTGGAGATGCGGATTGGGTTATTTCAATGCAAGAAGAGTTGAACAACTTCACAAGAAATGAAGTATGGGAATTGGTCCCAAGACCTAAGCAAAATGTAATTGGCACCAAGTGGGTTTTCCGGAACAAACAAGATGAAAATGGAATTGTCACAAGAAACAAAGCTAGATTGGTTGCTCAAGGCTTCACTCAAATTGAAGGTTTAGACTTTGGTGAAACATATGCTCCGGTGGCAAGGCTTGAATCCATTCGTATTCTTCTAGCCTATGCCGCTCATCATAACTTCAAGCTTCATCAAATGGATGTGAAGAGCGCATTCTTGAATGGACCTCTATCCGAGTTGGTGTATGTGAAGCAACCACCGGGCCTTGAAGATCCCAAGCATCCCAACTATGTCTACAAACTCCATAAGGCAATCTATGGGCTTAAGCAAGCACCTAGAGCATGGTATGAATGCCTTAGGGATTTTCTTCTCAAAAATGGCTTTGTGGTTTGTAATGGGCAAAGCCGATTCTACTCTCTTCACTAGGAAAATAGACAAAGATTTGTTTGTTTGTCAAATTTATGTTGATGATATAATCTTTGGTTCTACTAATGAAAAATTTTGTGAAGAGTATAGTAGGATAATGACCAAGAGATTTGAGATGTCAATGATGGGGGAATTGAAGTTCTTTCTCGGATTTCAAATCAAGCAATTGAAGCATGGCACGTTCATATGTCAAAGTAAATATACAAGTGATATGCTCAAGATGTTTGACATGGCCGATGCTAAACCTATGAAGACTCCAATGCCCGTGAATGGTCATCTTGATCTCAATAAAGATGGAAAATCGGTTGATCAAAAGGTATATCGCTCCATGATTGGTTCTTTGCTTTATCTTTGTGCATCTAGGCCGGATATTATGCTTAGTGTGTGCATGTGTGCAAGATTTCAAGCCAATCCTAAGGAATGTCATCTAATGGCTGTTAAGAGAATTTTTAGATATTTAGTGCATACTCCAAACCTTGGCTTGTGGTATCCCAAGGGCTCCACTTTTGATCTACTTGGCTACTCCGATTCGGATTATGCCGGTTGCAAAGTAGATCGGAAGAGTACAACAGGGACTTGCCAATTTCTTGGTAGGTCTTTGGTGTCATGGAGCTCTAAGAAACAAAATTCCGTTGCGCTATCCACCGCCGAGGCCGAGTATGTTGCAGCCAGTGCTTGTTGTGCCCAACTCCTATGGATGAGACAAACCTTGAGTGACTTTGGTTGTGAGTTCAAGAAAATCCCACTCTTGTGTGACAATGAGAGTGCCATAAAACTAGCAAACAACCCCGTTCAACACTCAAGAACCAAGCACATAGACATTAGACATCACTTCCTTAGAGACCATGAAGCCAAAGGAGATATCGCCCTATGCCATGTTGGAACCGAAAAACAATTGGCCGATATCTTCACCAAGCCTCTTGATGAGCAAAGGTTTTGTTCCTTGAGGAGTGAGCTAAATATCTTGGATTCTCGTAACTTGGCTTGACTTGTTGCATACACAATTGATTGATGCCTCTAGACTAGATGAAAAATTGTTTTATCTCATTCTTGTGTGAGTTTTTCAAAATATTTGATCTTGTGATCTTTGGATCATTCCTTGTCTCATATTGATCATGGTTAATTTGTTGATTGTTTGTTGCTGATCAACTATGGGACAAGTTTCTTACATGTTCATAAGCTAGTTCTATCAAAATCGCCAATCAAATCTCGTCATGAAAGATCATCTTTGGGACACATCTTCTCTAGACCGGATCTTCCGACAGACCCCCGGAACTTACCCCTGGAAGTTCCGGGCAGCTCTGTCTCCCAGCTTCCCACCACCGCTCAAGCCAGTTGTTGATGATGTCTATAAGCGGTGTGTGGAGATGGACATGGACAAGCTGATGGCTTTTGAGTGTCCATACAATGAGGAGGTTATCGCCCAGTTTTATGCCACTCTGTGGGTAGATGAGGACAGGTATGAGATGCATTGGACCTTGTGTGGAAAACGCCTCTCCATATCTTTGCATGACTTTGCTGGCTTGTTTGGGCTTGCTGAGGAGACTGCCTATGCCCACACAAGCAATGATCGCAGCAAGATCGATCTTCATCTTGGGAGAATTTTGGATTACACCAAGCTAGCCTTCATGTATGATCATGCTTATGGTGAGGTTGTTTTTGGAAAGTACAAGGGACTCTCTCCATTCTATAAGTTGCTGAATCAACTGTTTAGAGGGACCATGTATCCAAGAGCAGGAGATGCGGACAACATCTCCAAGAGGGCCAAGAATCTGCTATTTCAAATGGCCCCCGGGAAGCCCAAGTTCAAGGTTTTTAATGGCTGTTAAGAGAATTTTTAGATATTTAGTGCATACTCCAAACCTTGGCTTGTGGTATCCCAAGGGCTCCACTTTTGATCTACTTGGCTACTCCGATTCGGATTATGCCGGTTGCAAAGTAGATCGGAAGAGCACCACGGGGACTTGCCAATTTCTTGGTAGGTCTTTGGTGTCTTGGAGTTATCAGAAACAAAATTCCGTTGCGCTATCCACCGCCGAGGCCGAGTATGTTGCAGCCGGTGCTTGTTGTGCTCAACTACTTTGGATGAGGCAAACCTTGAGTGACTTTGGTTGTGAGTTCAAGAAAATCCCACTCTTATGTGACAATGAGAGTGCCATCAAGCTAGCAAACAACCCGGTTCAACACTCAAGAACCAAGCACATTGACATTAGACATCATTTCCTTAGAGATCATGAAGCCAAAGGAGATATCGCCCTAAGCCATGTTGGAACCGATAAACAACTAGCTGATATCTTCACCAAGCCTCTTGATGAGCAAAGGTTTTGTTCTTTGAGGAGTGAGCTAAATATCTTGGATTCTCGTAACTTGGCTTGACTTGTTGCATACACAAATGTTTGTTGCCTAGACTAGATGAAAAATTGTTTTATCTTCTTTTGTGTGAGTTTTTCAAAATATTTGATCTTGTGATCTTTGGATCATTCCTTGTCTCAAATTGATCATAGTTGTGTAATGTTGTTTGTTGCCGATCAATTTCAAGACAAGTTTCTTACATGTCCATAGGCTATATCTCTCTAAATCATCAACCATATCTCATCTACTGAATCTCAGTTTGTGCTAAAATCTGCTGCCCCGGATCTTCCTACACACCATCGGATCTTACCCTTAGAAGTTCCGGGGGGCTCTACCTTGAAACTCATCTTCCGATCTATCTTCCGAGAGTTCTCACCTCCTCCTCTCTTTTTATAATCCTTGGGAGGAAAACCCTCAAGTCTTTGAAACTCCTCAACAAGTTAATGATAATGAGGATGACGACGCGACCGAGTAGCTCCCTTTTTGGTCTTTGATGATAAAAGGGGAGTGAATTTAGATATCTATCGTTTATTCTTGTTTTAGTTTGTGGACTTGTAAGAACTTGAATTTGTGTTATGTTTGGTGTGTGCCAAGTGAGAACTTTTATTTATAAGACTTTTATTATGCTAGTGTGATGTTGAACTATATTATTTTATTATGTGATGCTTATGGTTTGGTGAAATGTTATTTTCCACTTTATTGTTGTGTGTATGCACTACAGCGTTTGGTGCTGTTGGCGACGCCTCCAAGTGGTCACTATATGGGGTTTTTGGTCGAAATACATAGAGATTATGACAGATTCAGTCCGGGTATTTGAGGCTTTCTTAAATTGAATATGCACATATTTAGGGGGAGCTCCTCTAACTATTGTTGGATGGAAATTCATGAATTTTATTGCTATCTTGTGAAACCAAATTTGTGTTGTCATCAATCACCAAAAAGGGGGAGATTGAAAGTGCATCTAGGCACTTAATCAATTTTGATGATTAATGGTAATGAAAATTTGGATATAATTCTTTGTATGAGTGTGCAGGAATAAAATGAAAAGAAAAGATAAGAAATGTGAAAGGAAGGTCCCTAATTCTTATTTGTATGGTGGAGGGATTTTTTATTCTCTATGTTTATCTGGTTTCAGAGAGAGCGCTACTAGATTAGAGTAGGTAAGTGTATGTGCCTGCGTGATCTGAAAGTGTGAGACCTCATTTTTTCTGCCGCTGTGGTTTATAGAGAGGACGCCCCCAGTTTAGAATGGGGTAGTGGGGCCAGATGGTCAGATATTATGCGTGGATCGATGGCTAAACAAAACGTCACATGAGTTGCTCGGTTTTGAGTTTTTCTCGATCGGAAGATCCGGCAGTAGCATCGGAAGATCCATGACTTAGCCAGATTTCAACCTTTTGGAGTGTTCTATGGAAGTTCCGGACCTTGGGTCGGAAGATCCGGCTAGAAGTTCCGGACGGCTCTGTCTTGGTTTATTCCGGGCCGGAAGTTCTGGGGTCCCCCGGAAGATCCGACCCCATGTCGGAAGATCCGGCTCCTGGAAATTTCTCTGGGGTTTTCTAACACTGTTCTGTCACTTGCCGGAAGATCCGACCATGTGTCGGAAGATCCGATACCCCTTCGCAGAGCACGTAACGGTCATATTTTGGGAGGTTGGTATAAATACCCCTCACCCCCCTCATTCATTTGCTGCTGACTTACTCGACCCAACACACCTCTTGAGCTTTCAATCCATCCCTCTACTCTTTCCCAAAGCTCGATTCTTGCAAAGATTCACCTAGGGTTTGAGTGTGGGAGAAGATTTGAGGTGTGAAACAAAAGCATTTCGTGAGCTTCCACTTGTTCATCTCTTGAAGCACTTGAAGCAACTTTGATTCGTCGATTCACGTTTGTTACTCTTGGAGCCTTGCTCCTAGACGGTTAGGCGTCGCCGGTAGCTCCCATACCTTTGTGGTTTGAGCACCGGAACGTTTGTATCACCCCTCTCTTTGTCAATAGTAAGTAACTCAATCCTCCTTTCTGGTTGATTGAGCGAGACTTGGGGCTAGTGTGACAGCCCGGCTCTTTGTGAGCATCTCAACGGAGACGTAGCTCCTTTGTGGTGTGAACTTCGGAAGTAATTTCTTTGTCTCCGTGTGCTCATTTGCATTTATTATTATTTTCGCTTAATTTGGCCCGATCTACTTGAATATTGGTATACTCTGATATTGATCATATTTAGAAGGTTCCTTACATCATTTGTCAACTTTGTATTCAAGTAGAATCATCAAAAGGTCTGCATAATTCAAATCTCGAAGTAGTTCTTTTCAACCCATCGGAAGATCCTACACAGTGTCGGATCTTCTGGGGTCCGGAAGATCCGGGACTGCGTCGGATCATCCGACAACTGACAGATTCTTGGAGAAAATTTGCAGAATTTTATTGCAGGCCTATTCACCCCCCCTCTAGGCCTAGTGTTGATCCTTTCAACTACTTAGTTTATACTATCTATACTATTAAACATGGTTATAGTAGTATATAATTAATTTGGTCCGTCTGATCTTTACATACTATTCCTTCGATCTTTACGTACTAATCTTGTCTTTTTTAAGATTACTAGCACAAATGCCCGTGCGATGCTACGGGTTCTTCTCTACTTCTAAATTATTATTTGTTCACAATTCACTTATTTTGTTAGGGGAGGCCACAGATGTCAATGCCCTTGAAACATCTTCAGACAACTGTGGCTCATATGTTGCATGTTTTTTCAGTTTGGCGTTCAAGTACATCAAATCGCATATAGTGAGAAATGATCTTGAGCTAAAGACTGATGTAAGGCTACTCACAAAGGGAAAAAAAATACTGATGAAAGGCGAGGCTAGTCTGGACCAGGTGTCCTCCTTGATAGCATCCTCAAAATTAGTCCTAAAAAAGTTTAGAAGATAGGAAAAGACGTCTGGTAAAAATATCAAATCTAACATATATTATTGACCAAATAAGAAAGCAACCAGTTAATAGGGATTTTTTATTCTCTTTTACCAAATGTTAAGGCCTGGAGTTAAGAAACTAATATTGATGGAATCCTGCAAAAAACTGGTGATGTTGGAACCATGATGCTGCAGGTCAATTCTAGTCAATGCTAAGAGATGTGGTCATATTTCAAGAGAGTATTGACCAATACCTTGTTGTTGTGGTGTTACAGAACGTAAGTACTATTTGTAAGATTACCAATGTCAACTCATATTACACTGCAGATCATACAGATAAAATGAACATGTATATCCTATGTTTTGTTGTCTGTTAACATCATGAGAAACAATGTGAATTTACTAAACTCAACAGAACACTTGCACAACGACATACTACCGAGCAGACAGGTTATGACACTGAGTCACTGACAATTATTTCATCCACATCCCATCCCACCTCATCACATAGAAAAGAACTAATTTTCACCATGTCCATCCCTGCATTGAGCAGCAACAGATGCTACGGTGATGAGTGTCAGATCAGCACATCATGTGAAATGCACTTTCCCTGGTACCGCTGAACAGCTCAACCACAACATCAACCTTTGACTTGATCACATGCCAAAATAATCGAATTCCACATGACAAGTACTGCAATAAACACCCACCTTGCCTCTTCTAGCATTCCCACTTCGGCATTAATCAGGCATGACACACAAATATTTTTCAGTTATCCCGTTCTTCACTGCGTACCCATGCACGACGAGAGCGAGCAATCGTCGATCCCAGGACGCAAATTGGCAGCATGATTGGGAGTGCACCACATCACCTGCGAGCCCTTTGTGGTCCTTCAGAACAGCATCACTGCATCCATCGTCCAGAAGTTGCGACACAGGCTGGAGCCTCGCGTTCACATCTCGATCGGCCATTTCGTCGAACACCCTGTATACGCCTCCGCGACATTGTTGAAGCCTTGAAGGGGTAGGCATGGATGAGGGAATCCTAGGTAAAGACGTTGGGGTGGGGTGGATGAGCTCCACAAGCAATGAGGTGCGCGGAGAAGCCGGACCTGGGGTGGCGCGAGCACGAACGAGCAGGGGAAGGCACCGAGGATGAACACGTTGGCGCTGCCAAGGAGGCAGCGAAGACGGGGGCAGGGCTGCACAGGAGGCCGCCGCATGGATTTATACAGGTGAAGTTGGCTCTCGGTGATGGAAGAGGAGTCCTCTTCGAGGACGGGACCGTGTTCGGCTCGATTGCCGACCAGCGACAGAGGAGACCAAAGAAAAATCATGGTGGAGGCGATGACGTAAGCAGGTGGAGGGATGACATCAGCGACGTACCAAACGATGTACCGCAGAAACCTTTATAATTATATAAATAGAGAAGTACGGCGCACCGCGAAAAAAACTCTATTACTATCGGGCCCAACAGGCAACATTCGGCTTGCGCTGCTGGAACCGGGCCGAGCCCAATTTATAGCCTGGGCGGAGCTTTCGATTGCCTTCGGCCCCAACTCCAGAACCCACTTCACCGCCGCTTCCCTCCCCATTTCTCTCCATTGATCCGCTTCGCCGGCCGCCGCCGCCGCCGCCGCCGCTTGGCGCTTCCTCCCTCCCGTTCGCCGGCCGTCGCCACCTGCAGCTTAAGCTTTCCCATTCGCTGCCGCCTCCACGCCCCAACTCTGCCAAAGAGGCACCCCCGCACGTGTCTCCCCGCCCAGCACATGCACCAGAGATGCTGCCGCCGCCTCAGACTGCTCTACTACCTCCGCCGCGGCATCCACTCCGCCTCCGCGCCCACTCCGGCGGACGCCGCCACAGATGCCACCGTCCTGGGCCGCCTCACCCGCCTCCTCCTCCTCCATCGCTTCTCCGCCGCCGCCCGCCTCCTCTCCTCCTCCGGCCCCCTCACCCCTGCACTCCTCCATGCGGCGCTGCGCCAGGTCCGCCTCGACCCCGACGCCGCGCTTCACCTCTTCCGCCTCGCCCCGTCCCGCCCATCCCTCCTCGCGCACGCCCAGCTGCTCCACATCCTGGCCCGCGCCCGCCGCTCCGCCGATGCCCGCGCCCTCCTGGCTTCCCTCCTCTCCGCGCGGCCTCCGGCCCCGCCTCTCTTTCCGCACCTCGTCGAGGTCTACAAGGACTTCACCTTCTCCGCGACCTCCTTCGACCTGCTCCTCCGCGCGCTCGCCAACGCCGGCCACCTGGATGGCGCCCTCCAGGTGTTTGACGAAATGAGGAGGCTCGGGTGCCGCGCCACCGTACGGTCCTGCAACAGCATGCTCAACAGGCTAACGCAGGCTGGGGACCTGGGCACTGTGGTGGCTGTATTCGAGCAGATGCAGCGTGTTGGGATTCTGCCAGATGAGTTCACAGTTGCGGTCATGGCGAAAGCATACTGCAGGGATAGGGGAGCGGCACATGCTGCAGAGTTTGTGGAGGAGATGAAGAAGATGGGTGTGGAGGTGAACCTGGTGGCTTATCATGCTATAATGAATGGGTACTGTGAGGTAGGGCAGACCAAGGATGCAAGAAGGGTGTTGGAGTCACTACCCAGCAGGGGTTTGTCACCAAATGTAGTGACATATACCTTGCTCGTGAAGGGATATTGTAAAGAGGAGAAGATGGAGGAGGCTGAGGGTGTCATAAGGGAGATTAGGAATAAGCAGCTTGTCATTGATGAAGTCGCCTATGGTGCAGTGATCAATGGCCATTGCCAAAGGGGGAGAATGGAAGATGTAGCTAGATTACTGAATGAGATGATTACTGTCGGGCTCCAGGTAAATTTGTATGTGTATAACACAATCATCAATGGGTACTGCAAGTTAGGGAGAATGGTGGAAGCACATAAGGTTTTGCATGAAATGGAAGATGCTGGTGTGAGGCCAGACACATACAGTTACAATAGTCTAGTTGATGGGTACTGCAGAATGGGTTTGATGAGCAAGGCTTTTGAAATTTGTGATATGATGGTAAGGAATGGATTCAAAGTGACAATAGTAACATATAATGCACTTTTGAAAGGTTTTTGCTCACTTGGCTCTATTGATGATGCACTTAGACTGTGGTTCTTGATGTTGAAGAGGGGTGTTACGCCTAATGAGATTAGTTGTAGCACCTTGGTTGATGGTTTCTTTGAGACAGGTGAAACTGAGAAGGCCTTGAACCTTTGGAAGGAAACCTTTGCGAGGGGATTAGCAAAAGGCACAACTTCATTTAACATGGTTCTTAATGGGTTGTGTAAGATTGGGAGGATGCCTGAAGCAGAAGAGTTTCTTGGCTGGATGAAGGAATGGAGATGTCCTCCCGATAGTATAACTTACAGAACAATCATTAGTGGTTATTGTAAGACAGGTAATATGGATAGAGCTATTCGCATTATGAGTGAAATGGAAAGTTTAGGTTTTGCTCCTTCAATTGAATTGTTCAATTCTTTGATAACTGGACTCTTCATAGCCAAGCAATGTGGAAAGGTGAATGATATCCTCTTTGAGATGAGTACAAGGGGATTTTCTCCTAACACAGTCACTTATGGAGCTCTGATAGCTGGATGGTGTAAAGAGGGAGATCTGCAGAAAGCCTATAACCTGTATTTTGAAATGGTCGGGAAAGGCCTGACTCCAAATCTTTTTATCTGTAGTTCCTTAGTGAGCTGTTTCTATAGGAAGGGAAAGGTTGATGAGGCAAATTTGGTGCTGCAAAAACTTGTAGATACTGACATGATTCCAGATATCAGGGCAGCCGGACTTGACATTGGGAAATTAGCAAATGTACTCGATACCGTTGCTTCTGGAAATCCTCATTCTGCAAAAATAATGTGGAACATAGTTATTTTTGGTCTATGCAAATTGGGAAGGATTGAGGATGCTAAAAACTTGTTTGCGGATCTAAAAAGCAAAGGATTTGTTGCTGATAATTTCACTCATTCTAGCCTCATCCATGGTTGTTCCACTTCAGGATTTGTTGATGTAGCTTTTGATTTGAGGGATGCAATGTTGAGTGTTGGTCTCACTCCAAATATCGTAACCTACAATTCTCTCATATATGGCCTTTGCAAGTCTGGGGAGTTATCAAGGGCCATTAATCTCTTCAAGAAGTTGCAATCAAAGGGTATATCGCCTAATGCTATTACCTACAATACGCTAATTGATAAATATTGCAAGGATGGTCAAATTACTGAAGCCTTTAAGTTAAAACAAAGGATGATAGAGGATGGTATTAAGCCTACTGTGTTCACCTATTCTATACTGATTCATGGTCTTTGCACTCAAGGTTATATGGAAGAAGCAATCAAGCTTCTTGACCAAATGATTGAGAATAATGTAGATCCAAATTATGTTACATACTGGACACTAATTCAAGGTTACATTAGATGCGGTAACATGAAAGAGATTTCAAAGCTTTATGATGAGATGCATATCCGTGGAGTTCTTCCCACCTATGTGGCTGGAGATGTAAAGCAAGCATGTCCTGTTGTACACAAGCAGAATGGAGAAACATGTCATGTGAAGATGTACCAGCAGTGCTAGCACATTAGTTGCATGTCTGCTTTTCTCATGGGAGACTGATGACTTAATGTTGGTATGATAAAGCAAATCATAAGGATTCATTTCTGACTTGAGATGATTTGGTAAGTTACTTTTTATCACGTATCCTTATATATCGCTTATGCAATTTAGCAAAAGTATGTTTATAATCATTGCTCCTATCAGGTTAGATACTGTTAGAAATTCTTTTCTCGAATCAGCTTTCAGAAGTGTGATTCACAAACCTGACAATTCTACTCATTAACCAATTTGAAGATAATTTCGATCAAGGAGAGTCTTAGTGGATTTATGTTATTAGGGCACTGGGTAAACATTATCAAGGTGTGGACAAGCATGCCGACTTGTGCAATCAGAAAATAGGTAAGACATTATCCTGTGATAGTTAAGATTCTTTGTGGGTATTTAGTCTACCCTTTTTCTTTTCACATCATGTATGAACTTACCTAAATTTCATCTTGTATTTTTCAGGATTGTGCTGAGAGTAAAAAAGATAAGACACAAATGGGTTTAATTTGGAAGAGTTGATCAAAATCTTATGTGCCATAATTGAAGGTCTGTACTCATTATATCAATTTTCATGCTTGCGGCAAACTTTACATTTGCAATACATCTGTGAACCAGGGTATAACTTTCCAGATATGATGAGGAACTGTTGGAGTCTTTTGCTTGTCACATTGCAATCATGTTCATATAGTAGGATAAAATTTGATTTTTTTTTTAATTCTGATTGCGCGGCCCAGGAAGATCAGAAGTTAAAATAATACATATGAGGTGCATGTTTTACTTCTCCGCAAATTTTGAGGTCAGAAAATGGAATTTATATCGAACGTTCTCATATTTATTCTAGTTCTTGTGAACTTTGGTCCTCTAGATATGCAGTTACATGTTATTATGTTAAAATGTGTCAATGTGATATAATTTTGCAAACAGCTCATAGTGGATCGCTGTCTCTGTCTTGTTGTGAGAGAACTGTCTCTGAAAATCTTAGACTAATCTAGAGCGCTTCTGCTGAGAACTTTGAAATGATATATCTATAGGGAACCATGGCATTTTATATTAATTATGTGGTTACCATTGGCTTCTCATTGTCTCTCTCATTGGAAACATGTGGTGCTTTTCTTATCCTTTCTTCTTAACTTTTCCAGTACTAAAGGCCAGTGATCAATCATGTAAAGGTGTCGGTTGCAGTTTCGTTACATGCACGTTATAGTGAAACTGAGTTTTTTATGTCATCAGTGTTGCAGTTGTGTGTTATCTATGTGGATTTTGAAAAAGGGTAATCCATGCAAGAAAGTTACAAGGGCCAAAAGCTGGTCTCTGAGAAACATTTTGTTAGTTTTTTTTTCATGTGATCAAGCACAAAGAATACAACAACAGCCAAAGCATTTTAATCCCAAGCAAGTTGGGTAGGCAGGAGCTGAAACCCAATATGACCCAACTAGTCCAAAACAAGTTGGTGTAGGCTAGAGTTGGAACACAACATGAGCCACCTCCATTTGCTTGGGACTGAAAGGATTTGTTGTTGTTGTATTCTTTGTTCCTGTTCACATGAAACTACAACAAAATGTTGCTATCTTTCGCGGTCGCGGGATGCCAAAGAATTGTTGCAATGATTCACATCAAAATAGGTTGTGATAATTATATAATTTTGACATTATAGTGATTACTCTTTGATTTTAGAAATTCATGCTGCTTCTTGCAGGGTAAATTTCTGCTATGTATTTGAGAATGTTAATACGCAGAGCACATTAAAGGTTGATGGCTTATTTTCAATTATTATATTTCCATGTGTGATATTTTCCCATGCCCATTTCTTATTTGTCTGAAATGTTACCTCTGTTTTGCTGGATATCCTTCCAAGGTGTTCTTATTTATCTTCTTCGTGTGCTTCTCTATATCGATAGCACAAATGACTAAATGGATACTGGGCTAATGGCACAGCTGCCATAATTGAGCTCTTGCTTACTGCTCTGCTTTTAGTTCCCACATTCTGTCAGGTTCCATTGTCTCTGTTAACAACAAAAATGGTCATCTGATACGTCATTGTAGAAAAAACTTCTCCTATCATATGTTTTATTTATTCTGAATTCTGGTCCTTCATCCAGCAGCTGAAAGATGGATCAAGTATGTGCCGATGTGGAATTGAGCAATTGTTAGCTGCCAAGAAATCAGCAAATTGCAAATGCAGCTAGAGCTGGTAATATTATCTTGTTTTTGGCTTAATTAATTACAAACTAAGCATAACATCATAGAGCAAGTGCGCGGTGCAGGAGTTCTTTTGAGAGCATTCTTTTTATTTGTGTGTTGAAACATCCATTATTACAATTTTTGTGAAGATAACTACTAGCTTCAAGCCTTCAACAGATATTATTATTAGTAATTATGTAGCTACTTTTCTGGACTTTCAGTAGAGAGCCAAGTAGGCATGGCTTGGCTTTGGCAAGCAAAAGTGGAGGCAGAGAATGAAATAGGTTATCCTGCGCCCAGATGGAGGCTTAACTCTATGTGATGGTTGCAGAGGTATGTACACTAACCCATCATCTCATGCCCATGTTCATAAGATTAAACGACCTTCTATATTGTTGTTTCCAGAGCAGCAGTGATTCTGGACAACTGCAGTTTCCTACTGGAGGAGGATGCGGAGCGACCAAGAATTTCATGGAGTTTGGTGCCGTCTACACCAGCCTCAAGTTTGGAAGTTTCTCCTGTGGAATGGTCCCAGTCAGATTGCAACAGTGTGGTGCGGCGGAGTATGGCACCTCTCAGGTTTATTCCCATCCAAATTGGCTTGGTGTGCAGGCGAATTCCTCAGGGGCTGTTTAAGCTGATACTTCTATTCATGCGTTAGTGGAACCCTGTATGCTGTTTAGCAGGCGCGCCTTGAATACCTTCGCTTAAATGATGTGGACCTCTGTACGCTTTCAGAAATAAAGTGGGGGGAACCCTTTTCTCTAAGGGCTCCTTTGGATGCAGAGGGCACATTGACCCTGGGCAGATCACCCCCGACGGGAATTTTTCGTGACTTCCCCTTCCCTTCCTCTGCCCAGGGAAGAAAACCCCCTTCCACTTGCACCGTTTGGGGGCCTGCCACCGGTACGGAGCCTGGCGCGTTGGCGAAGGTGCTGCGGGAGTCCGCGGTGGGCGGCGCGGGAATTTGCATGGAACAGGGGATGGTGTTCTATCTTGTTCCTGTGATGTTTTCTTTTTCTTTTTTCTTCTTTTGATGCAAGTCCATAGAGAAACAAAGAAGAATTGGTTCATGGAGGGGAGAAAGAAAAGAAGAATTGGTTCATGGAGGTGAGAAAGAAAAGAAGAATAATCTGTACATGAGTAGAGAGTTTTGACATGATCAGAAGAGGCACAAGTTACAAATAATTAACCAAAGAAATGATTTTTAGGCCAAGGTCATACAGATTACAGATACAGGAGATGTCGAGTTATCAGGTTGACGCTCCATGCTATAATCGTAACGTTATGTGCTGCTCTGATCAAAATATCAGACGATCTCGCATCAGAATCTCGACAAACAGAAAAATCTCGCATCAGAATCTCTACAAACAGAAAAATAGTTGCACAACGTAGAAGTCAAAATCTCGACAAACATTATATCAAGAAAACATCATAACTAGCAGCACTTGAGGCAAACAACTGCAGTACAAAAACGTGTAACATTAGGGGCATTAGTTTCAACGAGTAGGATGCTAAAGAAATGTACTAGCTCAAGCAATAGAGACTATACAAAAAAAGGACGTGAGCAGCAAACTGATCAGACTCCATAATGCACAGCCACTAGAGAGCTAGCTTTTGGTAGTATGTTTGAGATTTTCTAAAACAACAATTATTATATGTGATAGAGGGTTGTCATTAACTAGCACACCCCACCTAAAAATGAGGTGTTGACCACAAAACCGATGTAATAGGATACTATTGTTATTTGTATTTTTATTCTCACTAGTATGTTTGAGATTTTCTAAAACAACAATTATTATATGTGATAGAGGGTTGTCATTAACTAGCACACCCCACCTAAAAATGAGGTGTTGACCACAAAACCGATGTAATAGGATACTATTGTTATTTGTATTTTTATTCTCACGTGTGTTTGAGATTTTCTAAAACAACAATTATGACCTTGTAACATGAGCTACATGCATATAATTGTTTGCTCTTAGGACGTCCTGTTTAGAAAAAAAAATCTTGAGCTAGAACTGTGGGAAATCCATCAAGACCAAGATACAATGTATTTGAGTAGGTGTAATTGAGCTACTCAAGTAACATTAATTGCCAAAATACCAGCAAGTAACACAAGCCGATCACCAAGCATGAGCCAAGTATGATAAAACAAAAGAAGGTTGTAGTGATATATGAGTATATGACAGACCCATTACACTGCAATGCACATGTACACTATATTGTAATGATAATCAATTATTGCACTAAACTTGAGAGGAGACCAAGCCAAAGGAAAACAAATCGTAAAACCTCGAAGCCATGGGTCTGCAGGAGGAATCTGAGGAGTATGCTGAGAAGGCAAAGACCACAGGGAGAGCACATGATTAGGCCAAGTCTTGTGTTGTGGCTCAGCCTGCGTTATTCTGCTTAATTACTAGCTAGTCATATGATCCATTATCTGTAAGCAGATGTTTTTATTTAATTTTCTGCTATCACACCCACTGCTCAGCTGAGTTGGCGATCTTATCTTGATCTCGATGTAAATTCCATCTCCTCTTAACGAAATAGACCTTCAGATGCCACTAGTAAAAAAAACTCACATTCGTCCATATATATAAATAGCAGGCAAAAGACCCGGTAATAAATAGGGCATGGATCCATTTTAGTACCGGGCTCAATTTAAAAGCCCCCGAGCCATTTTAGTACCGGATCAAGACACCGCCGGGGTAAAATTTCTCTTTTTTATTTCTCCATATTCACAGATGAATCGCATGAAGAATTTAGCTACCATTGCAGCAATTTATCTGAAAACCTAAGCAGAAGGATCACGATGCACAGAAAAATAATGGTAGCTTCAATGACTGCGTCTAAGGCCATCAACTGCTCTGCTGCGTTCTTAAAAGTTTCACGCCCACGCACCTGCCAAACATGAGCTTTGTTATAAGTGACGATCCAGCAGATCTATTTTTTTTGCGCGAGGAGGAGGACGGCGGCGCCTTGTCGATGAGTCGTCCAGTCGGAGCTGCAGTGCCTAGCCGGGGAGGAGGAGCAGAAGGCTTGGCGACGCGTCGCTCGCGTCGCACGGGAAGAGACGGGGAGGCGGCGCCCGGACCAGGTCGGGAGTGAACACCCCGGGGAAATCGGGGGGCACCGGGTTGCGCAGCACCGGGAAGTGGGCTGCCAGATGGTCGGGAGAACTGGCCCGGGGCTGATTTCCTCGCGGGCGGCCTACCCTGGGAAAAGGCCGGGATCCCGGCGGGAATTTGGGTTCCCAAAGGAGGCCTAACTGTGTGCCTTCCCAAATACTACGTACTTATTGAAGAGGAGGAAGAGGAATTGCTAAGAACAATAGGGGGGAAGCGGAACGGAACAGGGGAAGAGGAATGGAAACGAAGTAAAGGAGGAAGAGGAAAACCGAAAGAGTTAATGTCATTCAGATGCTTCTGAGAGATGTCTTTTTTTTTGGAACTGACTGAGATTTCACCTATATCCATATGAGACATGTCATTCAGGGTTGCTGTGGCCAAATTTTATATTGTAGTTTCCAGAGCACAAAGGTGATTCTGGTGCGGATGCCAAACTGGAGCTCAGCAGCGGAAAATTGAGCCACTTGATCAATAGGTCTGCAGGTATATTCCACGTCATTTAGAGACATGCCACCTATTCCCTTTGTTCCAAAGTAAACGAGTTCAAATTTGGTTCCACAAAGAATGAGTTCTTAGGTTTTCGACCTTATAGAAACGTCTATTAATTTTGTTCAACCCAACTCACAAGTCAAAAGCAAATATGTGCCCCAGGCTTGGTTATCAAGATCAGCCAGTCTCAATGCAAGTTTCATACCATTAAATTGGGTGATATAGCAGTGGAGAGAAGATAAAGTTTAATGGCATGTGAGAGTAGTTTCATCCTCATGAAACCCATCAGCTTAGTTAACTAGTTTCAATCTTGATAAATGTGCTATGGACCCTGGCCTAAAGAAATTAGTTAGGCATATACTCCCTTCGTACTGTAAAGACCGCACTTCTGATATTAAAAAAAATCATATAAAAAAGTGCTCTCCTAACATTTGGATCACTCATGAGTTCATATTAATATGCCTAATATGCGATGTCAAATGTGAAAGGACCTCTAGCCTAATGGCTAGAGAACCTGAGTAGCACCCAATAGATCTAAGTTTGACTCCCCGTGGGAGCGAATTAATTGGATTTAAAATAAAAAAAAATAAAAAATAGGTAGGGGCTTCCCCTCCCGACTTCGGTCAAAAAAAAAATATGCGATGTCAAATAATATTTTTTTAGCACATTTGTCATTAACTATCACACCCCACCTAAAAATGAGGTGTTGACCACAAAACCGATGTAATAGGATACTATTGTTATTTGTATTTTTATTCTCACTAGTATGTTTGAGATTTTCTAAAACAACAATTATTATATGTGATAGAGGGTTGTCATTAACTAGCACACCCCACCTAAAAATGAGGTGTTGACCACAAAACCGATGTAATAGGATACTATTGTTATTTGTATTTTTATTCTCACGTGTGTTTGAGATTTTCTAAAACAACAATTATTATATGTGATAGAGGGAAGTGAGTATTGCTTCGGCTTAAGTTTTGTTGGAGTTTCATCCCTTATTGCGACTCCAATACATTAGGAGACATTTGACTGCAACAATGAATGAAATTCATCCCTTATTGCGACTCCAATACATTAGGAGACATTTGACTGCAACAATGAATGAAAAGTAAAGCTGATATAGCTACGATCATTTTTTTTTATCAATGGACGCCCAATGATGTAGCTCTAGAGAATTTAATTTTTTGGTATTTATTGTTTCGGGAAAATAGAGCACTAAATCTTCGGGTACCAATAGATGTATCCACCATGGGAAATGGGTTTACAGGTAAAGTCAAGCGCAGACTTTAAAATTCGCGTAAAAATAGGCTCCACATACTGGACACGGCTCATCAGATATGCATTAGCTAGAAGTCTTCCTCCTGCAGTTCATGGAAAACTTTTAACACGATATAAAGTGCCCTAACAATACGTCCAGCCAATATATACAAGCATGTATGATAGAAACAGGAGTCTGTGTGTTGCATATAACCATAGTGACGCATTGGTGCCATCCATTGCATTTCTAGTGCGTATTTCTAGGTAGTTCATGTGCACATTGCTAGGTAAAGAAGCGGCGTCTTCTTCCCTGTTTTCCATATTCACAGATGAATCGCATGAAGAATTTAGCTACCATTGCAGCAATTTATCTGAAAACCTAAGCAGAAGGATCACGATGCACAGAAAAATAATGGTAGCTTCAATGACTGCGTCTAAGGCCATCAACTGCTCTGCTGCGTTCTTAAAAGTTTCACGCCCACGCACCTGCCAAACATGAGCTTTGTTATAAGTGACGATCCAGCAGATCTATTTTTTTACTGAATGATCCAACAAATCGGTAAGTGAAAATTTAGTGTTTCATGATATAATGACAATTTTTTCAGGTACAATAAACTCTGACAAACAACAAGCATTAACCGTGTTTCTAACCCGATGCTAAAAAGTCACTAGGCATAACATGTTGATAGCAAATAAGCAATGCAGCTTCAGTTCTTCAGCTTTGTATGGACTATCGACAATTAACATGAGCTATGCTCTTGTAGAAAAGATGTGATAAACTCTAAATCATAGATTATGTAAGGGAAATAGTCCTAGGCCATTGTTTGTGATTGTGTTGATTGACTGACAACATGAGCAACAGGACTAATGTGTTTGTCTAGATGCATATTCATAGGTTTTATAGGTCTCAGAGTTTGATTTCAAGCCATCCAAATGCTAGTAAACACAATGATTGAGCTTTCAAATGATTTTTTTTTTGCGGGAAGAGCTTTTAGATTTATTAAAATGGTAGTAGGTACCAAAGAAAGAATATTTCTAAGGGGCTTCAAATGATGGTAACATCAAAGAAGATCAATTGGAACAAAGATTCACGAAGAAACAAAACAAAAGACATGAAGATACCTCACTAACTCAATAAACCGATTCAATCGATAATCAGTCGGTGAGCTAGGTACTTCACGGTAACACCCACACATTTCTAAGGAGATCACCATACTAGTTGATGAGAGGAGAACAACAAAAAAGATGGCTAGAATAACCGACCCATTGGGTCATGACAAAAACAGTCACCAGTCACCAAACCAGTCGGTGATAGGAAAGCCTTGAAGAGCGCGGCTCTGGAATGGAGGACACATTCGGTCATGTCCATGTAGGCTTCCCTGAGTCAATCGATGAAGCATGCAGGGCCCGGGCGACAGCCACCTAATGACTACCCAGCACAGTGTCACGGATTCATTCGGTAAAGCACTATGAGGGTCACAGAATCAGTCGGTGAAGGTAGAGAATTCTATCCGTTGGAGCAACGGCTAGTTTCTTTGGTTGGGGCTATAAGTACCCCATTACCTAGCTATTTCAAGGGTGTTAGAGTGTCGAGAAGTTGTTGTTGTGTCTTGTACACATATTTGAGTGCTCTATCCACCAAAGTGATCAAGAGAAGATTAGGGCAATTAGGAACAAGGCTTATGTCTTGATTAGTGCTAACTTAGGCCTTTTACCACATTGCTTTGGTTCTTAGCCTAGATTTAGGCGAGGTTTGCGCACCTCATAGTTATCGGTGCTTGCGGGACCCTCCAACAAGTTTGTGGAATGGCCGCCGGTAGTTATTTGACTAGGGAGCAAGGCCCTTGCGCGGGAAACAACAAGGATCATCTGAGAGAGCACATGGGGAGAGCTGTCAGCTATCGACTGGGTTATTTGACTAGGGAGCAAGGCCCTTGCGCGGGCATTCCCTCGAGAGGTGCTCCAGCAATGAGGAGTAGGGAAAAACGTTCATAGGATTGGAACCTATGGTGTAAAACTTTTGAGCGATAGAGATAGAAAAACCTAGTGCACATTTAGACAAAGATTGGAATAGATTTTATATGTGTTTGGAGCCTTTTTTTCGAACACCTAATCACCCCCTCCCCCTAGGGTGTCACGGTCCCATCAGATCATTCCTACTCTTTACTGCTAATTACTCTGCTAGCTACTAATAATTTGCTTCGTTGTTGTTATGACAATGTAATCCATCATAAGAATTAGGAAGGCAAAGTTGAGTTGTCTTTCCCACAAAGTTAGGAATTGAGAGACAGGTTAGGTAATAGTTACATATTGACCCCATATACATCAGCTCCTATTGTTAGAAAAGTCCTCTTTGTTATAGGAAGGAGATAATCCATACAGGGCAGGCAATAAATATAACAATGGCAGGAGACTCCTGCCACGCTTAAAAGCCGTGCCCCTGGCTGGTGATCTACCAATCCAGCACTTTACATATTTTAGTTTGGACTGAAATAGAAGGGGAGGCCCTTACTGCATAATTTATAAGAATTAAGGAGAAATACAAGGAGGAGTCCAACTCCAAAAGAAGACCCTAAGCTACAGAAAACAAAGCCTTAGGTTACTGTCTCAAGCAAATATTTTAACAACATTACATTTCCTTAAATAAAATTCAATTGCGAGATGTAATGGAAAATGAATGTTTCTAGGCAAAACAAGAATGGAGACGTAATTACCCTTGTAAACACAAACTAGGTGAATTATCACTAACATGTACTTTAATTTGCAAAAAAAAAAGAGCCTACATGAGTCTGTTAACTTTTTACAGTTAAGATTATCCATGATATATGACTATATGAGGGAAGAAATTCAAACCTCTAAAAGATAATTAAATTTAATGGGAAGGTTTTGCTCTGCATGTTGGATACAGTAACGTAACATATCCAATATAGCCACATCAGTTTGGTAATCGTCAGATCCTGTGTAGAATATATCAGATGTAGTACACTCACAGTACTGCATATTAAAAGTTAAAAACATGATACAAGCAATGTGGAGTACCTGGTACATCAAAAATTTGCTCGACAGGAATTCCAAGTAGCTCTGCTAATTCGTTTCGAACATGAACGCGTTGTATTATCGATAGTCTATCACCATGTGTGACCACAACAACAGGTTTGTCATCTGCAATAATTTTTGTCATAATCACATTCATGTCTACAGCAAGTATTAACATATCAATGGAAACAAGTATTGCTCACAAAACAAGTTGAAAAATGCAAACCAAGAATTTATATACAGATATATATTGCGAAAACCAACAATACATATATGTGCATTTTTCATAGCAAGAGTCACACTGGTTACAGGAATACGATAGTAATGAAGTGTATATTTATTCATCAGTATATGTGAAAAAAACTATATTCAGTAAATTTCTATGATAAATGGATACATAATGCTATAGACATCTTAGCAATACCTACCTCCAATTGATAAGAATGGAAGACTAAATGCTGTATGCAGTATGTCATTGTCTCCTTTCTTGTTGTTCTCAATTGCCTCAAGGACAGAAACACCATTAACAACAAATATCACAAAGTTAACCTTCCTGGTTTTGCCACGCAGAAAACTATATTGCCTCCTTAATGGTTTAATGTCCTTAGTCTTACTGCCGTTATCAGTATTCCTGCCAAAAGTGCAGAACAAATTAATTGAGCTAGGTAATGG
This sequence comes from Echinochloa crus-galli, assembly GCA_900205405.1. Classification (NCBI taxonomy): domain Eukaryota; kingdom Viridiplantae; phylum Streptophyta; class Magnoliopsida; order Poales; family Poaceae; genus Echinochloa; species Echinochloa crus-galli. The sequence goes on along the minus strand of OAMR01000854.1, from coordinate 187,277 downwards.
TGTTGAGTAGTTAGTCTTTATATGCTACATCCTCAGCATAAGGATTAAGGAAAAATAAGAAATGAAACAGATATACCAAACAATATTAATATATAAAAATATTCTGGATATCATGCGATGTACATTCCAATGTTTAACTCATGTAACAAGCTCTTGAAATAATGTTTCATGGTTCTTTTGTCTTAAATATTAACTCAAACAGAGCTTTTCAATAGAAATGTAGAACTAATTGGTGATCGATATAATGAGGTGCTGTCACATCCAAATTCAAATGGTATCATGATCCTCACTAGAAATACTATGCCCTGCTCAGATGGTAGAAAAAGACAACTTTAAGAATAAAGAATAAAGAACAATTCTTACAGAATCATATAGTGTATAAATTTTTGATAAATTAAGGATGAAAATCAAAGGGCTACAAGTGTTAAGTGACCAGTCAATTTATCCCAATTATAAAGCCATGCAATGCAAAAAAAATGCAAAGTTAAGAGAATGCAATTACAAAATGCTTACCACGTTGCTATCTCCCCATGGCTAATTCCCTTTGTCATCCACTTTTGCAGCATCTTGTAATTTTTCTGTGGGTTGCTTGACAAGCTCTGTGTATCATAAATACATACAGCAGTTGAATTCCTTGGAACTGGGTACTCACGGAGGAAGACTGTACCATTTGATTTTGAATTTCCTAGCAAAATTCGAATAGATTTTATATGTGTTTGGAGCCTTACTTATTTTTCGAACACCTAATGACCCCCTCCCCCTAGGGTGTCACGGTCCCATCAGATCATTCCTACTCTTTACTGCTAATTACTCTGCTAGCTACTGATAATTTGCTTGGTTGTTGTTGTGACAATGTAATCCATCATAAGAATTAGGATGGCAAAGTTGAATTGTCCAATTAGATTCGGTGGTTTTTTAAAAAACGTATTCAAAGATATTTCAGTCAAAACCAATTAGTTGTTTGGATTAGAAACTGTAATTTACGATCTATGTATTTTCTGCATTAGAAACCGTAATTTGACAATGGTTTTAGGAAAAGGAAGAGGAAAGGGAGAGATTGATTTTTGATTTTAGACTACTGAGTGTTACTAAAAAAAGGAAAAAAAAACAGGTTACCTCCTGATGAACTCTTTCGCCTCCCGCAGGCGGTCCTGCACCGGCAGCCGGCGACCGAAGTGAAGAGCCTGTACCTCGGCGTCGTCGCAGACACAGCACTCGTCGGATTCTTCATCGTCGGAGACAGGTGAGACGGCCACGTACTCGGCGAATTCTACGCCGGCAGAAACAGTTAAGTTCAGTAAAGTCATCGTTCCTCTTTTCAAGGGAAAAAGTTGATCGGTCCAGATTGGGAACTGGGAGAGCAATTCTGCAGAGACAGAGCGATCACCTGGAGGAAGGACCTCCGACGAGCATGACGGTGAGGAGGGGGTGCTGCTGGGGGTGAGATCGCCGCCGCCGCCCATGGAATCTACCTCGGATTTCGCGCGAGTTCGGGGTTTCCGCTGAGGGCGGGTTTTGGGGCGGCGAAGACTGAAAAGAAGGGCGGTGGTTATCGGGGAACATATATTATATTATTGTTTGTTCCTAGATTATTACTGATAAAACTGACATTTGCATCGTGCCCATCGACTTTCTTGCAAATTGAATTTACTCCAAATGAAAAGTTCGGAAATTTGGAGTAAATTTACTATGCGGTTCAAGCTTCTGATTTTCCGTGGAACAAGTTAAATTCAGCAGTTTCTACAATCTGGATTTTCTACCTATTTGATTAGAGTCTAGACATGGCATTTCAACCTGTATGTTTTCCAATCCAGGCTTTCCAAATAACAGAGGCGGTTTGGATACCAGAGTAATAATAACAAGATATGATTTTACAGCTAAGATTACTCTCAAATTTGCATCTTGTTCCATTAACAAAGCTTAAAATCAAGAAACTTAATATGTGAATTATAAACTAATCAAAGCTACTTTTTAGCTGAAGCGTTAATAATATTCATTATAAATTAAATAGCAACATAATAACCCCTTTAACTAAACATTAAATAAAAATTAAGTTTTCTGTGAATTATAAACTAATCAAAGCTACTTTTTAGCTGAAGTGTTAATAATATTCATTATAAATTGAATAGCAACATAATAACCCCTTTAACTAAACATTAAATAAAAATTAAGTTTTCATTAAATAAATTTCAAAAAAATCAAAGGTGTAAGCATCCGTTCCCTTGCTGATATCAGAGTGATAATAACAAGATATGATTTTACGGCTAAGATTACTCTCAAATTTGCATCTTGTTCCATGAACAAAGCGTAAATCAAGAAACTTAATATGTGAATTATAAACTAATCAAAGCTACTTTTTAGCTGAAGTGTTAATAATATTTATTATAAATAAGAATAGCAACATAATAACCCCTTTAACTAAACATTAAATAAAAATTAAGTTTTCATTAAATAAATTTCAAAAAAAATCAAAGGTGTAAAATCAAGAAACTTAATATGTGAATTATAAACTAATCAAAGCTACTTTTTAGCTGAAGTGTTAATAATATTCATTATAAATTGACTAGAAACATAATAACCCCTTTAACTAAACATTAAATAAAAATTAAGTTTTCATTAAATAAATTTCAAAAAAATCAAAGGTGTAAGCATCCGTTCCCTAGCTGCACCCACACTCTCTGAAAATTGAATTTCGGAAAGCACGACATTCCATATTAATCGCATATTTTCATTTTCTTGAAGGTTCATATTTGAGAACCGTCGTTGTAGTTAATTTTGTGAGCCCAAATTTCATTTGAATTGAATTGGAAAATCACCTTGGATTTGATTTTTTGTCTATTGCTTTATTATATATATTGTGAGATTACTTGGAGGGAAGAACTTTTTTTAGCAAACTTGGGGGGGGGGAGAACTTGATAGGCAATAGTTTCTACCAAAATTTCTAACTTTATCATTGAATGTATCATAATACTAAATTAAATTAAATTTATGGAATTTACCCTTTTATACTTTTTGGACAATATATTGGACGTTATAAACACGTTTACATGATATCCAACACATTTGTTATAAATGATTAAGAATTCCAAACAATACAAATCACTTATATTAGAAATTGGAATACAAAGAAGTGAAATATGACGCAACCCTCATCAGTTCTGCCGATTAGCAATGAACCGCGCGAGGTGGCGCAGTGGCGCCGCGCGACCGCCGTCGAACTGGTCCAGCTCCGCCTCCGCGCTCGCCACGAGCTCCGCGGCGTACGCGCGTGCCCCGTCGATGCCCATAAGCTTCGGGTAGGTGGCCTTGTCCGCCGCGAGATCCTTCCCGGCCGTCTTCCCGAGCTGCTCGGACGTGCGCGTGACGTCGAGCACGTCGTCAACCACCTGGAACAGCAGCCCGATGCAGCGCGCGTACCTGCGGATGCTCTCGACCTCCTCATCGGTGCCGCCGCCGACGATGGCGCCGCACACGGTCGCGGCCTCCAGCAGCCGCGCCGTCTTGTGCACGTGGATGTACTCCAGGGTGGCCAGCCCGACGGCCGCGCCCTCGCTGGCGAGGTCCACCGCCTGGCCGGCTGCCAGCCCCTCGGCGCCCACGGCGTTGCCGAGCTCGGCGATGGCCCGGAGCGCGCGCTCGGCGGGGACGACGCCACCGCCGGCGGCGGCGCAGCCACGGGCCATGTGCTCGAACGCGAGCGCCAGGAGTGCGTCCCAGGCCATGTTTCGGGCTGGTGAGGGGGCGGCGACGCTGGAAGGGGCGGCGGCGCTGGCCAAGGGGCGTCGGGGCTGGGAAGGACGCCGGCCCGGCGAGGGGGCGCGGAGGGTCGTGCGCTTAGCTTGTAGTGCAGCCGTTCTTGGTGGAAGGGCGTGGAGCTTGAGGTTCGGCGCCATGGGAGCAGCATGGTGCAGGAGGCCGCAGGGTCCAAACTTGGCCATCTTTTGTGCGCTGCAGAGTGGGAGTGATGTAGCCGTGTAGGAGGTTCAGGATGACACTAACTGGATATAAATAGCATTATAGGCAAAGGAACACAATGGATGGTTTCTCAGTTTTTGTCCAAATGTGACTAGTCCATGTCTACACACGACACACCAGCACACCACTAACTAATGTTGAAAACTGTCAAATATACTAATAATTATATCTGCTCAATCAGAATTCAGAAATGCTTTTGATGAGGACCCTTACAAGTTTTAAATTCCAGAGGATATTTTTTTATTGTGTTTAAAGAATATCCTTGCACATTGCCGGATTAGCATCTGATTGTGCTGGTGCCTGGAACCGGAGGATACCTCATCTGTTTCTCACTGTCTGGTTCGTGTTATAGTTGTTATTATTGTTATTGACGTATTCAGTCGGCAGTGGAACATGGAAGATGCTTTTGTGGTTGTAACTAGGGAGCAGACCATATTCCGTTGGGAGCAGTTTTTGTAGGCACGTGGTTAAGTAGCTTGCTCTGTTTTCTTTTGGCGATTGGACACGACACGAGGAATCTGTCTTGTGAATCATGTGATGTTTTTTTTTTTGAGAAAGAAATCATGTGATGGTTGGTCCATCTAGATAAATTAACTACTTCGGGACACGCATATTAAAATGGCAACTACTGTCCCATTCAAGAAAAATAGCAATGAGCTCTATTTTTTTTACAAAATAAAAAAAACCGGCTACGAAGAGAGGAAGGATTACAATGAATTTCCACGAGATGAAAGAGCAGAAGACCACATCGAAAGGTTCGCGTCCGCGATTGAGACTCTAATTTCAATCAGTGGAGGCTTTCATCATTTCTTTTCTTGCTGAGATAGAACATTTGGATGTTCGTCATGAACTGATAATTTACTGATCAGAGTTCACGGGACTGGATCGGTCTTGTTTACTGTTCGCTTTCTTGTCACTTACCAAACCCCTCAGTTGTATCTTTTGAGGGTAACCCCCTCAATTAAAGCAATATTTTTTAGAAAAGCAATATATGATATCTAATCTGTTCCTATTTCAAATTACAAACATAATACTCTCCCAGGGGGGAATTTTGACCAACTGTAATGGTTGCGTGCATGCTATGCACATGCAATACTATATCTGGTCTTGATTACAGATGCAAATCCATTTTGAACAGTAACATGGTCTTCAGCATAACCAATTTGATCATTATCTTTATAATGCCGCGTGCTACAAATTAAAAACCACGAAAGAACTATTAGTGATGTGCCTAGTATTATCAATTTTTTATGCTTATTCTATTGCAACTTCTGTGGCCCAAACGATACATATGCGTGGAATGGTAACTTATTTGTTATTGCAACAACATATATCTTATTGGTCCAAAATGGTTGCCAGTGACACATAATCTGAAGTTCTGTAAAGCAATTCTATTATTTGTTAGAAATAGGACGGTTTTCTCAAATATTAAGTGGGGGCAATGGAGCCATCTTCATCTACCTTTTACCCAACATGCAATGGAGCCATCTTCATCGACCTTTTACCCAACATGCATCTTCATCTACCTTTTACCCAATATGTTTAGGCGTCTAGCTGGGACCCCGGGACTCCATGATACTTAAAAAAACTCGACCTGCGAGGGGCAAGCTGCCCCCCGAGCATTGCATTTAAGAAAAAGCACGCAGGTCGAGAAAACCCCCGAACCTTTGCTCCGCCCTTACATAGGGGGCCGTAACGAGACGACCCACAGGGCTGATGGCTGCTGCAACTACCCCCAGTAGGAGTGACCAAACCAACCACGGCTACGACCTGGGCCGGGTCGACCTATACTTTGGTGTGGTGACAAACAAGGGGATTTTTTAACACCAGCCTGAAATTCGCTCCCACAGGGAGTCGAACCCAGAACTTGGCCATCTAACCAACTCGGCTAGAGGCCCTTTCGCAGGACTCCACGATACTCATGCCGGCCAAGCTGCTTGCACTGCAAGAGTAAGTCACGGTCGTGCACAATGGCATGTAATCACAAAGGCAAGAAAAACAGAGTAACTGCGGACGATCAGCATTCGGCAAGGAGTGATGTAATCGTTATACCACGATATGTACACATGGTTTTTCACTTACTTGCAGGATAGTTTTGCATACCCTACTACTTGAGGCGCTCGAGTCACTTCCACTAGATGCTCACAGATAGCCCAAGCGAGACCTGACAAAAATTAATATATCAATCCCAAATAACAATTACAAGTTACAGTTTTCTGGAAGTCTGAGCATAATGCAGCATTAGGTAACAAAGGCTGATTTAATGGTTTTACCTTAATGAAGTTCACATCCACACAGCTCAATTCACTTCAGAAGAACTGCTGAAGCCAAGGATTATCAACGGCATCTTTCTGCAAGTCAGCTTTCAGTTTGGTGGCCATCTCCATGGCCTTGCACCCATCCATCTCATCTATAGGCAAGGCCGCCAATGCATCCAGGAAAAGATGAGCCCGAGCAGCCCCTCTGGTCACATCATCTGGGCTAAATACCCTCTTGCGTTTTGATCCAACCTGCACAGGGCAACACTGACTAGCTTAGGAAGCGCTTCATACATGAGGAGAGAGATTTGATGTGATGGA
>OAMR01000854.1:152477-164696 GCA_900205405.1 Echinochloa crus-galli | reverse complement strand
CGGCCGTGCGTTTGTCGCTCGGAACGGCCGCTTCCGTCCAGCGCGGCTTCCGCGCCGTCCAGCGCGTCCGTGCTCTATAAATTCGTGTGGGTCCCAATCGTCAGAGAGCCATCTGCATGTGGAGCGCGTCATCCGCGCGCACCCGCCGCTTCATTTTCGTGTGGGACCCAATTGTCAGAGAGGCATCCGCATCTGGAGCGCGTCATCCGCCCGTCCGCTGCTTCATATTCTTGTGGGACCCAATCGTCAGTGACATAAGATAATTTCTAGCGTTTTCAAAAGCATTTGGCTACGCGCGCCTGTTCATCCCCCCCCCCCCAGCGCCAGCGAGGAGCGGCCCCGCTCATCTGGAACGGTGGATGCGACCGCCTCCTGTGATCCGAAGGAAGCCAATCAGCTAGCGTACGGTGAGCATTCGTTTTTCCTGTCCTTTTTTGTTTTCAAGGTGAACGAACTGATTTGGGGAACGGGATTTTGGTTGATTCAATCTAGGGTTTGGGGAGCAGAAGTAGTGACAAGGGCCCTGATATCCTAGAGGAAGATAGGAGAGGAGCGGATTCCACAAAGGTGAGACACATTCGATTGGTTTTTTGCCCCGCACGATGGTGATTTTTCTGACTTTTTGTTGGATTTTCTCGTGAATCCATACAGGAAGGATTTCTATAGGAAGGATTTGGTCTTCAGGGAACATGCACACGGAGGTGAGATCCATCCCCTGCACTTTTTGCCCCATTGCATCTCTGTTAGGTCGTCATATACTGTTGATGCTGCTGATTGGTTAGCTTACATCACGCGCCTTTTTCCTGATGTTGCTGCTGCACCTGCCTAGTTGTTCTTATTCTAGGATGTGGGGGTGCTTGATTGGTTAGCTTTTTTATTAGAGATTTTGATTCGACAGCAGCTATCAGGGGGGCATTGAGATACTAGTGTGGAAGATTTTGTTTGGCGTTTTCTACCCTGTGCCTAGCTTGTTTGTTATGTTGGTGGGCGTGATGGATTTGGGGATTAACGCTTTAGATCGGATCACTTCTTCACTGTCAGCTAGAACATTTAGTCTGTAGGGGTTAGTTGATCTGTATCATATTTGTTCTGGTAGCATTTGCCGCACATGGAGATGAGATTCCATCCCGTGCTGCTTATTTTCTATCATTTTCTGATGCAGTAGTGCAGTAGTGACAAACTGTGCTGCTTATTTTCAGTTTGTAATTGCCTTAACTGTGCTGCACATGGATTTGTTCTGTGCAGTAGTGCAGCTTTTTCTGATGTGTGTTTAGGCGTGTAGCACAGTTAAGACTTACAAAAGCTGAGATACATAGTATCATAAGTGAATTCAGATACCAATCATATACATAGATTCTTTTTGTCAGGCCATCTTGCTTATGTTCCTGTCCTCACTATATTTGTCTTTTTTCCTCGTTTTTTTGGCGACAGAAGAGGTGTGGTACTGAAAATTGCTGTTGAGTCTTTTTTCTTTGGAGGAAAAGGCCCCTGCATGTAGAGCAAGGTTCAGTCCGTGTTTGGTCGAGGGAGTATCGAACACAGAGGTTTCATCTCATCCCCCCGCTACATTTCTATCAGTTCTCACCAGTAGGTTCCAATATTTTTTTTCAGGCAGCATGGGTTGTTTTTCATCATGTTCAGATATTCATGGATATGTTAGTTAGTAGTTGCATAATTTCAGCAATAAGATAGCCCCCCTTTAATAGAAATCAACCACTGAAGTCTATTCCTGAGCCAACGGAAATCCAGCGAGTGGCCTGTGGTTTGCGGGCTGAAGTTGTCAGGGTCTTTTTTTGCACGCCTGATGATGACTTCAGCTCTGCAAACCCTTTAATCCCGGTTTGGTGGCTCCCAGGATGGAGGTAGTTAAGATAGGCTACTATATTGTTATATATAGGCAAATATATTGTTATAGTTAGGCAATTATATTGTTATAGATAGGCAATACTTATGTTATAGATAGGCAATTACATTGTTATAGATAGGCAATAGTTGCTGAATAATGTTGGTGCCATCTTACATTACCATTCAAGTAATGATGTATATATTTCTTTTTTGATATCTCATCGGGAAGCACAAGCTGTGTTATACAGCAATAAGAAACAATGCCTAGACGACCCAAGCAGCCACAAGGATGCGCACCAAAGACGGTATGTCCTTGAATTAAAGCTTCAAAAACAATTCGAATACATCTTAAACTTTTTGCTGATTTAACCCATTCTTATTCCCAGCTATGCAGGAACAGGGCAACACCTGCCCGACTTGTCAAGTTATACAAGGATTTGTCTCCAGATCAGCGAAGAATCATAAAAGATATGGGTTTCGGCGGTCTGCTCAATATAGCTTGCCACACATTGCCAGCAGAGTTTTCAAGTTGGCTTATGGCTGACTGTTTTGATGCCGAGTCCTCACAACTTGTATTGCCTGGAAGGGGTAGAATCGCAGTGACAGCTGAGTCTGTCCATGACATATTTGAGCTGCCGGTTGGAGGCGAAGAAGTGAAGTATGAGCTTGATGTGGAAGCAATCAACTTCATTCACGAGAAGTATGGTCTTGATAAGGGGTGTGCACCTAGAATCGAGACGATTCTAACAAGATTGAAGAACAACAAGGAAGCTGATGAGGATTTTCAGAGATCATTCCTGATGATTGCTGTTTCAACATTTCTGTGCCCTTCGAGCAGTCTATGCATCAGTCCTAGATGCTACCCACCGCTTGTGGATCTGTCTCGCGTGGACAAGCTGAACTGGTGTCAGTTTGTGGTTGAGCAGCTTGTGGATGCTGCTTCGAAGATTGATAAGAAAAACTCTGTTAGGTCGTGCCTTCTCTTACTAGTGGTAAGTTCATTTTCACTATTCTTCTTTTCCCAAGTTCATTTTCCCTTTTTTGCGACATGTTTTATATGTTTTTTGTTTTTTCCACCCTAACCTGCCATCTTCATTTTTTTTGTGGTGCAGATCCTTTATGTAGACTCATTGGATGTCCCAAACTTGCAAGTTTCACCAACAAAGCCCAGGGCTGCTGCTTGGACTAGGAAGATGTTGGATCAAGTCATCAAACTAGACACCAATCGAGATGGTTCATATGGCAAACTAAAGGTAAAAAAAAGACATGTGCCATTTTTAATACAATCCTTGTTTTTTATCTTTTTTAGACATCAACATACTCATATAGTTAGTTAGTTGTCATCTTGTGTTTTTTTGAGATCTAGACAGTAGAAGCAGTGTGATGATGCATAATATATGTTAGGAGTAGGCAATTATAATGTCATATATAGGCAATCATATTCTTATAGGGAGGTAAAAATGTTGTTATAGTTAGGTAATATTTTGGTTCAGAGTATGCAATTGTTTTTCCCAGATTTTGTAATTATACTTCAGCAAGGTGGGGGGGCTAATGTTGTTATAGTTAGGTAATAATTTGGCTCAGAGTATTTCAGTCCGTGTGTAAGTTTTTAAAGTTTTTTCCTTTTATTTACATGTCCAGATCAGGAATCTAGGACATTCTGCTGCTGTCCAGGGATCATTATTCAATATCGATGACATAAGAAGATTCGTTTCATCAAAGGTTCCCAGCAATATCCCAGAAAAGGTATATATATACATGTTTAGTCCCACATTTTCAAAATTTCCTCTGAATGTTAATGTTACACAACATAAACATGCCTAATGCCCTTTCCTTTTCCTTGTTTACTGTTGCAGGGGAAGAGACAACTGTCAACTGTTGTGAGCAAGTTTTGTCAGGGGTTTACTGAGCTAATGGGAAACTTCCTTCAGGATCTATCCAAAGCAGAAGCTTCTGAACCAGAAGCTTCAACATCAGGCGTGGAGATAAGGTCAAAGCGTGCTAGGAGGACTGGACAGCTGAATGTAGAATTGGATCCAGATTACAATGAAGAATCAGATCCTGATTACAATGAAGAGTCAGATTCAGATTACAATGAAGAAACTGAATTATTTGGCTCAGATTCAGATTACGATGAAGATGCTGACAGCTCCCCTCCTATGGACAGAGATCCTGCATCAGATGGCTGGCAAGAACAAAATGAGACAAATGGTGATGGCCACCATGGTGATGATGGACATGGAAATGGTGAGCAAGAACGCAGAAACGGAGACCCTGCTGCAAATGGTCAACAACGTGGAAACAACGCCGGCAATGATACAAGGGGACCTGCACACCCTCATGAAGGGTACCACAATCATCCAGTAGGACATGTAGGTGGAGAACAGAATGCAAATGGACAGCATGGGAATAGGACTGTCAATGCAGTAGTTGGACACGCACCACCTCTTGAAGCAGACCACAATCATCCAGCGGCTTTAGTGGGACATGAAGATGGACAACAGCAAGTAAATGATGATGAGGTGCCATTGATTGTCAGGCTTAAGAAGATTCAATCATCCATGATGTCAGCTAGCAATGAACAATCAATACCTCGGTGCAACACTAGGGGAGGAGGAAATGACCCTGTGCCACTAGATGTTGTACCGCCACCAGTGATGGATTTCAAGAGCAGGCGAGATAGGTTAAGGCTGCCAGAACAAATACCATCTGCCAACATCCATCACCTTAATTCTTGGGATTTCACACCACCAGATTGCAACATAATGAAGTTCATCGAAGAAGAAGAAGAAGAAGAAGAAGAAGAAGAAGAAGAAGAAGAAGAAGAAGAAGAAGAAGAAGAAGAAGAAGAAGTTGAATATCAAGCCGGAGCAAGCTTCCCAGCATATGAGGGTGATGAAGATGTACCTGAAGAATTGCTTTTGAAGATGGAAGAAGATTATTACAACAGCTTACAGCAGAAAAATGTTAGTTCAAATGTTGGGGAGACAAGCAGTAGCAGAAAAAACAGCAACCCAAACAGATAAGAAGAGATGCCCCCCTGTCGGACCTTAGGACCGGCAATCCACCTGGGGGTACCCGAGTGGTTGATTTGTAGGAGGGGCGATCGATGAACTAGTGACTTGATGGTACACAGGAGGCACTGATTTAGACAGGTTCGGGCTACCCGGAGGTATAATACCCTACGTCCTATGTCGGTGGCGTCGTTTGTATTGCTGGAACTCGGCCAAGCTTCAGGAAGCTAGGACGAGCGTATGGTTTACAGGATGAGATGCGTAATCGGGCGTTGTATGGCGTGTCCCCTATGAGGGTGCCCTAGGCCGCTTTATATAGGGTAGCGGGCTAGGGTTTACAAGTCGGTTTCCATCTAAACCTACTTAACTCCGACCAGGACTCTAGAGTACAGGGCGACGATTAGGAGCACTGTACGTACAGTAGCCCCCGAGCGTTGGGTTGGTTAGTATAAGCGAGCCAAGGCTCAAAAATTATCTAGACAACATGTTGCCCAGGAGTTGGTGAAGCCATGCAACCACCAAGGGAGCTTTTCCGAGTAGAGGGGCTTTCTCAGTCAAACTGGCTGAGGTGTAAGTAGGTGAGAGCATGCTACTACCAAGGACGGGGCCAAATTTATTGACGTCCGTGACTCAAACAGTGTGTTGATAAGGGCGGACCAAGGCCTGTCTGGTCAAAGAGGCTATTGCTACTGGCTATGCGGGAATCCCGCCGCTGAGCATGCTCAGTCAAGGGCATTAATGGCCACCTGCCCGGGAAAAGGCGAAACGCATGCGTATCCGTAGCCGGTCGTTAGTGGTTCACGGGCCACCAGAGCTGTGACCCCCAGCCACCTATAAATAGACGCACCGGTGCTTGTTCACCGTCACAGTGCTTTGTAGATAGTAGCCACAATGTGGATCTTGAGAGTCTTCCTTCCTGAGAGAAGTGTGAGCGAAGGTGTAGCAGGCCAAGGTTCATGCCTTGGCACTCGCCATTGATGCCAGAAGAAAATCGTCGAAGGGTGGTGCAAATGCTACGGGAAAGGAGCCGGCAGGAGAGGTGCCTATTTCTTGGTGGGACCGGATGAGGAGGCCACGGTAAGTCTTCTCTTCGCCGGGAAGCTGGCGAATGACGCCGAACTGATGGCTGATTTTGCGGGCCCATCGAGGATGAGTGGGCGCGACCTGAGCCTGGGCTCAGAGGTGCTGATGCCGAGTCCTTACTCCTCTTCAGCAATGCAGCCACGAGGTCCTTCAGTTGGTGTGATGCCACAAGAAAATCGTCGAGAAAGCTGTGGAAACTGCTTCCGGTGATTGTGTGCTGACCACCTAACTGAAATGGTCTAAGAGCCTAATAGTAGGGGGCTCATATCTTTGTAGCTTGAAATGAATGTACTTTGTCTTTGTAAACTTTGCGAATCGCAAGTTGTTTATATGAACATGTTCTTTTGGTGGTGGTGAACTGTGTCCGACCACTTGATGGGTCAGCAAATGTCTTGTAGATCTACTGAAACCTACCCAGCGCCCGGACCCCGAGCATGCGGGAGACTGGGCTTGGTTCTCGTGGAACGTGCCGAGTCGTGGTACGGCGCCCAGCCCCGAGCATGTGAGGGACTTGGCTTGGTTCTCTTGGAACGCGCCGAGTCGTAGTCCGGCGTCCAGCCCCCGAGCATGCGAGGGACTTGGCTTGGTTCTCTTGGAACGCGCCGAGTCGTAGTGCGGCGCCTAGCCCCCGACCATGCGAGGGACTTGGCTTGGTTCTCTTGGAACGCGCCGAGTCGTAGTGCGGCGCCCAGCCCCCGAGCATGCGAGGGACTTGGCTTGGATCTCTTGGAACGCGCCGAGTCGTAGTGCGGCGCCTAGCCCCCGACCATGCGAGGGACTTGGCTTGGATCTCTTGGAACGCGCCGAGTCGTAGTGCGGCGCCTAGCCCCCGACCATGCGAGGGACTTGGCTTGGATCTCTTGGAACGCGCCGAGTCGTAGTGCGGCGCCTAGCCCCCGACCATGCGAGGGACTTGGCTTGGATCTCTTGGAACGCGCCGAGTCGTAGTGCGGCGCCTAGCCCCCGACCATGCGAGGGACTTGGCTTGGTTCTCTTGAAACGCGTCGAGTCGTAGTGCGGCGCCCAGCCCCCGAGCATGCGAGGGACTTGGCTTGGTTCTCTTGGAACGCGCCGAGTCATTTGAAATGGAAACATATCCACTCCGTCAATTTCGGATCCGACGGATACCTTATCGCCAATCCCGCAGATTCCATCCGTTAGTTTCGGAGCCGTTAGGTTAGGGCGGCGCCTTGCTATAAATACACTACAAAGGACGCCGTCGTCGCTATCCCCCGCTGCGCCGCACCCTTCGTCTTCCTCACCCTGCCCTTTCTCAGCCCGCTGCTTGCCGAGCTCGTTTTTCGAGGCCGTCGAGTGCTTCGGTTCTTGCTTCATCCACTTCCTTCTTTCGTCCACAAAGCGTAGCCATGGCCGACGATGCTGGGGACCGCGCTGCTCTAGAGGCTCTGGCGGCGGCCGGTGTGCCGTCGGAGGCCGAGCAAGAGGCGGCCTGGGGGAAGACCAAGATGACAATGGAGCGGCTGGAGGATCTGGCGAACCGCAGTGTGCTCCCCGCGAAGGATACCTTGGCGTGGAGGCTGCCGGGGAAGGAGAAGAGGCCATTCGAGAACACCGGTGAGGTGGCCGTCTTCACACATTTCGTGGAGCGCGGATTCAGCACGCCGTCCGGCGATTTCTTCCGCGGGCTTCTTCATTACTACCGCGTCAAGCGCATCGGATCTGGGCCCAGGGGGGATGGCCCCACTCGGATTACTGGCGGGGCTGGCATTGCGCTTCGCATGGGTAGGCAGAAGGATTACTTCGATCTGCAGCTGCTTGACTGCCATAAGGAGTGGCGTCGCGACTGGTTCTACATGGTGGACCAGCCGCCTCTGCTGCCGAGTAGGACTGGCAAGGCACCAAAGGAGCAGGAGTCCTGGCGCGCTCTTCCGGTCGGGGCCGAGTGCAATGACATCCCCAATCTTATGTTGATGATTGCCGGCGTAAAGCAGAGGGGATTGACCACCATGGTCGTTACTGTCTCGTTCGTGGCCCGGACGATACAACCGATCAAGGACCGAGTCCACCCGGCGTTTGAGTTCTCGGGTCGCCTGGACCCGACTCGGGAAATGTCTCGGGGATTCGACTCGGACGAGGTCTGGCGACGCGTAGGGACGATGATGAAGGGCGAGGTGAACAACCGCAACACGCCACGTCCTTTTGCGCTCAAGAACCCTCCTCCTGCGGTAAGGTTTCCATGTTGTGTACTTGTTCCTTGTTTTGGTTTCTTTTGTCGTTTCTATCGCCTGTTGACTGAACTTTATGGTTTACTCTTCATGCTAGGAGGTGACCAATCGTTTCTTCTGCCCGGCACCGCTGCCTGCGGCGGGCGCGGCGCCAAGGCAGAAGGTGATGCGACCGGAGGAAGCGAGGGACGACCAGCTGCCTGTCATGAAGGATCTTGAAGACTGGATTTCTGAGGAGCTAGGCTCTCCCCCGAGCTCAGCCGAAAGGCTCCCATGGAGTCTGCAGTCGCTGCCGTTCGAACCCGAGCTGGTACGCGGAGGCTCTCCTCCCAGGCTCAAACTGCAGCGGCCGAGTCGCGGAAGAGGTCGGCGCAGGCGCAGGTGGAATCAACTGGTGCGCTGCGCACCAAGGGGCACAGGTCGGACCATGCTTCGCCTGCTGGAGGGAGTGCGGGTGCTTCCCCGGACATGGATGACGAAGATCAGGCTCCGGACGCCGTTGTGGAGGCCGCGCCGGTGCAGTCTTCTACACCAGTGCGCTCGCCGGGGGACGGCCGGCCACCTCGTCCGGCTGGCTTGGTTCTCAAGCGGCCGAGCAGGAGTAACAGGTTAGAGCCTTAGCTCGGTTAAGTTGATTCTGCTCGGACATCTACTTCTTGCTGACTAAAATCTGTCGGTTTTGCTTTGCTTTGAGGTTATAATGCTTTTCAGGAGGGTGTCCGTGCTGTCAGATACCTCGCGAACTCGCTCTGATAGTGGCGGCGATTTGGGGGATACCTTGTCCCAAGATGTGCCCGCTACGGAGGAGGATGCTCCTACGCTAGAGCTACCCGAGTCGTCGGCAATGGGCGCCACTGCTGGGTCGGGCCCTGGGTCCTTGATGATCGTGGAGGCAGAGGCCAGGCCGGACGTTCAGGCCGGCGAAGAGGAGCCGGGCATGCCAGAGCTCGAGGACGACGCGCTTCCGGATCAGCGTGCTGGGCCGGAAGGAGAAGAAGAAGAGGAGCTGAGCCGTCATGAGCGCTTTGAGCGCATTGCAAATGCGAACAAGGCGGCGCTCGAGCAGATACGCACTTCATCGAGCTCGATGCTGGAGGATATGGGGGTGAGTTAATCTGGCCTTGGGAACGGATGTCTTTTAGCTCCTGTTTTGAACCTTGATTGGCGCAGGTGCTGATGTCCGGGGCTGCGGAGAGCACGCGTCTGATGCGTATTGCCGAAGACGAGTACTTGGAATTGCAGGAGCTCAGAACCCGGGTCCGGACTATTGCCAACGAGGCTCGAGGTGTCGCGATCCAGAGGGACACAGATGCAGAGGGCCTGTCACAGCTCAACCAAGACCTCCTCGCTCAGCTGGAGGCGGCTAATTCAAGTGAGTATTTGTCTTCCGAGTACTAGGTGTTACCAACTGCAGTCCTTATTTATCTCTACTCCGGGCTCTTTAGGTCATGCCAAAGAGATGGAGCGGGTCCAGGGTTGGCTTGCGACGGTGGACCAGAAGTTCAAGGATGTCACGGCCACGCTGCGGGAAAGGGACGCTGAGCTAAAGCGTGTCACAGAAAGTGAGCGGAGGCTTGTGCGCCGTCGTCTTGAGTTTCCCACGTGTACCGAGCATGAAGCCATAACACTTGGTTATGGTTGGCTTTACTGCGCAGGTCACGCTCGCGAGAAGAAGGTCCTGGAGGAGAAGGTTGCAGCAATCGAAAAGGAGATACAAGACCTCGTCGGGGCGCATGGCCGGGCTTTGGGTGCCCATGACGCCGCTATGACTGGTAAGGACTACTTCCGAGCTCTGTTGTCTTGATGGCATCCGTGATGCCTTTGTTGTACTGAACAACTCGTGTATATATATGCAGAGGCTGCTAGTCGGTACGATGCTCTGGCGCAGGCGGCCGTGTCAGCATGTGACCAGATCCAGGCCCCTGACGACCGTCTTGAGGTGCCGATCGCGGAACGGCTGCAACATCTTCCGGAGTACACCAGAGGGGTAGCCGCGGAGACCGCCAGATATGCTGTGAGGTATACTCTGGCGCTTGTCCGTTCGTACCACCCCAGCCTCGATCTTGAAGACATTCGCGACGGGTACCACCCCGACTTGTCGGAGCAGCAGTTCGAGGATCTGGCCGAGTCCTTCGCTGGCTTAGCAATTGATGTGGTTCGTAGTGTTGTTGATGTAACCGGCGAGTGACCTGCTAGAGAAAAAAGTAGGAAAAAACTTGTAGTTTTTGATTTTTGGCAGACGTTTCATGTAATAAAGATTGCTTTTATATTTGCAATTTTTGTTTTGAGTCGATTTTATCAACTCCTATCACTTCACCGCTATCATGACAAGCGCTAGGGACTCAGGCGAAGGACTGGCAGGAGCTCTCATGGAGGCAGCTCTCCTACATGCTACGATGCTCTGCATGGAGGCTTAGTCGTAGGTAGGGTCCCGGCCGAGTACTTTCGCGCGTGTTTAGATGTTGGATATAGTGAATCGGACTTGCCGTGTTAATTTTGGTTACTTCGTGAGTAACTTAACTGGAGGACGAGCGCATGGCCGTCGTTGGGAGAGTGATTGTAAGCACGTTTTGTTGTCAGGAACAAAATTGGGATAAATGAAACTTTGTTAAATAATCAAGATGACAAGGTAAAGATACATATCTGTAGTTTGGACTAAGGATAGAACTTAGTGAGGTGCTGGATGTTCCAAACATTGGGAACTGGGTTGCCATCCGCCCATTCTAGGCGATAGGTTCCTGGAGAGACGACTTCCTTGACGATGAACGGTCCTTCCCCTGGGGAGATGACTTCCTTGACGATGAACGGTCCTTCCCATGGTGCAGACAACTTGTGCTACCCTGCCGAGCTCATGACTCGGCGTAATGCGAGGTCGCCTACCTTCAGGGATCGTTCTTTGACATTTCTGTCGTGGTACCGGCGTATCTGCTGCTCGTGGCGTGCGTGCCGGGTTAAGGCGCAGAGCCTGTGCTCTTCTAGTGAGTCGACGTCGACCTGTCGACTTGACTCGGCTTCTCCTTCTTCGTAATTCTTGATACGTGGTGCAGAGAAGGCGAGGTCAGCTGGTAGTACAGCTTCTGATCCATAGACCATGAAAAACGGCGAGTAGCCGGTCGCGCGGCTTCTCTGAGTACGGAGGCCCCATACCACGTGTGGTACTTCTTTAGCCCAGCGGCCTGCACGTGGGTTTAGGGCGTCGTAGATTTCCTTTTTGAGGGCATCCAGGACCATGCCGTTTGCCCGCTCGACCTGGCCGTTGCACCGCAGGTGTGCCGACGATGAGTAGTACATATCGATCTGGTTATCTTGGCAGAAATCCCAGAACTCATGTCCTGTGAACTGCGATCCGAGGTCGGTGATGATGCGATTTGGGATACCGAATCGATGTGTTATTTCTTCAATGAAGGCTGCTGCTGTGGCCGATTTGGTGTCGGTCACAACTTTATACTCAATCCATTTGGTGAACTTGTCCACCGCGATGAGCAAGTGCTTAACTCCACCCTGAGCTGGCTTGAATGGTCCCACGTTGTCGAGCCCCCATACTGCAAAGGGCAAGACGGTGGGATGGTGCGTAGCGCCTGAGCCGGCAGGTGCTTTTGCTTTTGGAAGAACTGGCATCCAGCGCAACGCTGGACGAGTTGTTTTGCGTCGGAAACCGCAGTGGGCCAAAAGAATCCAGATCTGTAGACCTTGCCGACTAGCGTTCTTGCGGCCGCGTGGTTGCTGCACGTGCCAGAGTGAACTTCATGCAGTAGCGCCAAGCCCTGGCTGCGTAGGATGCACTTCATGAGTACTCCTGAGGATGCCGACTTTCTGTAAAGCTCGGTCCCAATTACCACATAATTAGCGCTTCGCCGGCTGAGTTGCTCGAGAGAGACCTTGTCCTTCTCAAGCTTGTCTTCTATGGTTATGCGGTCATTTTTAATGAACGCGATGAGTGGCTCTCGCCAATCTTCTTCGACTTCTGCTTCTGGAACAGTTGAGGCTGCTGCGACAACCTGGTCGGCAGAGGCGGTAGGTTCAATTTCGCTTGTTAACTTGATTGACGGCTTCCGCAGGTCTTGTACAAATATTCCGGCGGGTACCTGGGA
>OAMR01000854.1:130138-142546 GCA_900205405.1 Echinochloa crus-galli | reverse complement strand
TACACATCTAGATGTGTATAAGAGACAGATCACACCCATCCCACACATGCAAGCATAGCATTCTCATATAGTGGATAATATGTAGCAAGGAAACATGGTAGATAAATGGCAGTGCAGGCATATCATCATCATGCGAGTAAGTAAAGCGCTAGCATACTAGTTTGCATGTCTAATAGGTATTTCAGAAAATGGTTGGGCATGAACCTGGGTATCGCTCGCCCTCTTCATTCCGGTGGTTGGTGTAGTCGTCGGCTTCCTTCGGCGACTCCGGAGCTCCTAATTATGCGGAAAGAAAATAAAGACGGGAGCTACTAGCAAAGAAACCCAAAAAGCGAAGCAAGAAGACCCAAACAACACCAAACTCTATACTAACGCGTAGGTCATGATTTAGAAAAATATAGAAACTGGTTTCTTATTTTTCTGAGCTACGGTTGATTTATTATGAATTTTCTAAGTTTAAATCATTTTCTGAAAATATTAAATAATTCCGAAAAAGAAAAACACTCAGGCTGGGACACGTGGCAGCACCCGAGCGTGCCAGGTCATCACTGCTGACGTCAGCATGACGTCATCAGTGGGGCCGGCTTTGCTGACGTCATCGTGGGCCCGGATGACGTCAGCGTTGACTTGGTCAACGTTGACTAGTCAACGGTCAAAGGTCAGCGGTCAGCGGGGTCAGCGGGGCCCACTGGTCAGTCTAACAGGGTGGATGACAGGTGGGGCCGGTTTGTCAGCGTTGTTAGAAAAGAAAAAGGGAAAAAGATGGCTGGGCTGAAAACGGGCCGAAAGATCTGGGCCAGAAGAGTTTAAGGTGGTAAACCAGACTTTGGTGCAATCTTTAGGCCCACGAAGGTATGGCTGCTGGCTGCGACGCGGTGGACGGAGTCCACCGTGGACCGTGAGACGGCTCAGGGATCTGGTGTGGCGGCTCAAGATCTTCTACGACGCGGATTGCTGGGCTCGGTGTGGTCTGCGGTGTGGCTCGGCGCGGCGCGTTCTGGCACGCGACGCGCGCGCGCGCTCTGGCGCGCCAGCGAGCGGCGGCGGCTCGCCACGACGAGGGGTAAGGAAGGCCCGGCGAGGTTCAGGAGCTAGGGGAAAAGGTTCGGCCGGTGCTCGCGAGGGTGTTTGGTCGGAAAAAGGGGAAGGCTGGCCGACGAGGCGGGTCCCCGACGTGGACGGCGGCGGCGCGGCCACGGCGGCGAGGTGAGCTTGGATTCCTCTGGTGGGGCTTGGTTTGCACGGGAAGAAAGGCAAGGCTTGGCCTTTGCGGCGCTGGGCACGCGTGCGTGCGCGGCAAGCCATGAGCTTGCGCGCGGCACGGCCATGGCGGCGCTCGCACGGGTCCGGGCGGCGCTCGGCGTACGGCGGCAATGGCGACCGGGTGGCGAGTGGTGACGGCGGGCTGCGGGAAAGGGAAGCGGCGAAGGGACCTGCACGGAAAACCGCGGCTCGAAGGCCGGCGGCACAGAGGGGGCTTGCGAGGCGACGGTGGACAAGCGAGGTTCGGCTCGACGCACCCAAGTATGGTTTACCACCCTAAACTCTTCTGGCCCAGATCTTTCGGCCCGTTTTCAGCCCAGCCATCTTTTTCCCTTTTTCTTTTCTAACAACGCTGACAAACCGGCCCCACCTGTCATCCACCCTGTTAGACTGACCAGTGGGCCCCGCTGACCCCGCTGACCGCTGACCTTTGACCGTTGACTAGTCAACGTTGACCAAGTCAACGCTGACGTCATCCGGGCCCACGATGACGTCAGCAAAGCCGGCCCCACTGATGACGTCATGCTGACATCAGCAGTGATGACATAGCACGCTCTGGTGCTGCCACGTGTCCCAGCCTGATTGATTTTCTTTTTCGGAATTATTTAATATTTTCAGAAAATGATTTAAACTTGGAAAATTCATAATAAATCAACCGTAGCTCAGAAAAATATGAAACCAGTTTCTATATTTTTCTAAAATCATGACCTACGCGTTAGTATAGAGTTTGGTGTTGTTTGGGTCTTCTTGCTTCGCTGTTTTGGCGTTTCTTTGCTAGTAGCTCCCGTCTTTATTTTCTTTCCGCATAATTAGGAGCTCCAGAGTCGCCGAAGGAAGCCGACGACTACACCAACTACCGGAATGAAGAGGGCGAGCGATACCCAGGTTCACACCCAACCATTTTCTGAAATACCTATTAGACATGCAAACTAGTATGCTAGCGCTTTACTTACTCGCATGATGATGATATGCCTGCACTGCCATTTATCTTCCATGTTTCCTTGCTACCTATTATCCACTATATGAGAATGCTATGCTTGCATGTGTTGGGATGGTTGTGATCGATATTCTTGGCGTGAGTTGGGTGGCTTGGGAGTAGTGCAGCTAGGCGGTGGAGGCGAGTGATAACAACCCGGTCGTTTGACCGGGGTGCTTTGGAACTGCACTCGGACAGTTCCTACTGAGTACCTGTTGCAGGTACATTTATGGATTACTTGAGATTGATGATTTTGAGGAGTTTGGGCGGCAATACCTGTAATGGGTGCCGATAGTGGACCGTTGCGGCGGATCGCTTTGACGCTGATACTCGCCTTGCCGACAATTAAGGACCCGGTTCGAAGTCACCTTTCAGACGTGGATTACAGTGCTCACCATCTACCCAGAATGGGGAGGGTTCTAGCAAGCCTACTTAGTGCGATGCCAGACCTGTAGGAGAATCGAGTTTGATATGTGCAGGGGGGACTCGTTGCGGCGTACTCTCCCTGATATACCACGGCCCCCGACTGGCCCCGGTGGGAAGGTTTCACGACCCTGGGGCAGCTGTTAGCTCAGATTGTTTCCCGAGCCCAGGGAGACAGTATGGCACCGTTACTGTTTAGGGTCTTTGTTGTGGGTTGTGTCTCAAGACGGCATGCTACCGTCACTACAAGGTTTCTTGGCTAATGCCACGCTACACAAGTGCAATGCCATCATTTTGGTTGCCACAGGCGGGTCATATCACAACTTTTGTACAAAATGGTAGCAATATGGTCCTATAATGCAACGGACTAAAAGTGTTGGCTTAGGTGTGACTTTTGGTTGCAATAGGGATATGTTATTACAACTATATTGGGCTTTGGTTGCAATTATTTGGTATTATTGCTACGTTACATTGGAGTAGCAATAGCACTATGTTTTCGTTGCAATAATATGATATTATTGCAACTATATTTCAAATGGTTGCTTTTGATTGGTGTTTTTACAACGATTTATTTATGTTGCTATAAATTTCAGTGGTGTTGCAATTGATATATGGTTATGGCAACAGAAACTGTAATGTAGATGCAATAGCTTGTGCTTATTGCAACTACTTTTTGGAGTGCCAAAAACCTTCTTTCGTGTTGCAATTGTGTTGCGTTAATTGCAACGAGAAACCTAATGTAGATGCAATAGCTTGTGAATATTGCACCAACTTTTTGGAGTTGCAATAACCTTATTTGGTGTTGCAGTTGTGTTTTTTTTGGCAACGAGAAACCTATATGGTGTTCCCTATTACAACGCTCTTTTTGGGTTGGTAGAAATGTGTCAATGTCGATACCCATGTAATGAGTGACTAAATATCATATGTATCAAAATCGAGGAATCAATGAACCAGAAAGTAGACTTTCTTGTATATAACTTCAAATAAAGTTGTGACGGAAGCTTAGCAATGAATTCAGCAACTATATTATAGCCAATAGAAGTTATATTCATAATGAGAGTAAAACCGCTTGAAGACCAAATGAAGCTGTTCATTATCCACGACAAGTTCATGTAAAAAAATAAATTTTCAAACAAAGAAGTCATCTTGATCTAGGTTTTGTACATCAATTGGTGCAACAACTCCATCTTCAATGTAGGTGTCATCTTCGTCATCAACCACACCATCAATATCATCTGGTTCAGGAATTGCTTCTTGACGCACTATTTCAATGAAATAGGCTGCACCTGTAGTCCCTTCCGTGTCTGGTCTTCTCCAATTTGTTACATTTCAATTGGCGCTATTAAATTCATGTATTGGATTCCCACATCAAGTTGGTTAGCATCGATGTCAACTTCATTTTCTGATTCTGGCACAACAAACAAATTTCTTGGACTCACTCCAACAACACTAGACCATCCCGGCTTATTTACAAGATTGAATAAAAACACCAGTTCTGCCTGTATCGCCAGAATGTAAGGCTCATTTGAATATCGAAACCTGGAAGTATCGATATCGATAATACCATATTTATCCTTAACGTATCCTCTACTTCTGTTGGTACTAGCAGCCGGAACATCATACCAATCACATTGAAAAAGTAGCACTTCTTTTTGTGTAGGGAATTCGAGCGAGATGATTCTTCTTACCACTCCATACCAGTTCATGTTTCCAGTAGTAGCATCACCCCTCACAAGCACACCACTGTTTTGTGTGACAAGATTTTTCTCAATTGCAGTTGTACGAAATAGCCAATTATTGATGTGGCATCTATTGAATAGATGAGCTCGAAGGTCAGGTCCTTGAGCAAGGGCATACATCAGTTCACTTGCCTCCCCTTTCTTATATAGTTTGGTAATAAAAATAATTCAGTTTGGTGATCTGAAAATTCAATGATTGGAAACTGAAATGTCGGTATGAAAAGTACTAACCTTGTCTTCGAACCACCTTACAAAGCCTTCCTCGTGTCGTTTCTTAAGATTCCTTGTAGTAATCTTTTTTAGTTCTTCCATATGCTCCCTACATGCAAATAGTCAATTAGTTGAGGCCATAAATTAGGAGTACTATAATTAATAATGGTACACTGCAACTTACTCAACCCATGGTAACGCTTCATCACAATTATTAATTATGTGTATCTCAATCCTCTTTCCTCTCCTCTTGTAATCCAATTGACCAAATATGCTCAGACCACATGGCGGCTCACTTACAACTGCACTTTCATGACGATCCGCACGATTCAGCTTAGTATCGACATCGAAGAACCTAGAGCAAAATGTAAGGCACTCCTCAACTATGTATGCCTCAGCCATTGAACCCTCTGGGTGTGCCTTGTTCCTCACATAGTTTTTAACAGTACGTAGATACCTCTCAACTGGATACATCCATCTATAACACACGGGCCCTCCAAGTTTAGCCTCCTCCGCTAGATGGACAGGTAAATGGATCATGATATCAAAAAATGCAGGAGGGAATAACATCTCAAGGCGACACAATGTATCTACTATTGATCTGCTAAGGTTGTCAAGATCTGCTTCCACCAACTCCTTCGAACAAAGTGCACTGAAGAACCTACTAAGCTGAATAAGTGGTATGACAACATCTTCTGGCAAAATCTTTCTAACAACCAAAGGTAACAATTTCTGTAGAATAATATGGTAGTCATGAGTTTTGAGACCAGACACCTTACATGAATTTGCTTCAACACATCTCCTTATGTTGGAACTAAACCCATCAGGCATCTTTGTTTCCTGTAGAAATTTGCATAACTTTTTCTTGACATCATCATCTAAAAAGTACAATGCTGCTGGCAAGGAATAATTGTCACCATCAATCACAGGATGTTGATCTTTCCTTATACCCAGGTGTTCCATGTCCAGCCGAGCCTTCTCGCTGTCCTTACATTTTCCTTCGATTTGAAGCAAAGTACCCAAAATGCTCTCACATATGTTCTTCTCGATGTGCATGACATCCAAATTATGTCTTATGAGCAACGAAGACCAGTAAGGGAGCTCAAAAAAAAATACTCTTCTTCCTCCAATTGTGCCATCTATTTTCTTCGTCACGCTTCCTCTTTTTTCCTACATCCTTTCCAAAACATGCTTGATTAAAAGTTTGATATTGTTCCAATACCTGTTCACCAGATAATGGTATTGGCGCCTCCCTGGTTTCCACCTCATTGTTGAAACTGACCTTGTTCATCCGCCATGGATGGTCTGAGGGCAAAAAACGACGATGTCCCATGTAGCAATGCTTGCCTCCAAATTTCAACCACAAAAAATCAGTATCCTTGTGGCAGTATGGACATGCAAATTTGCCCTTTGTGCTCCAACCAGAAAGCATTGCATATGCTGGAAAATCATTAATTGTCCAAAGGAGAATTGCATGCAGTTTAAAATTCTTCTTTACCTTCTCATCCCATGTCTCAATACCGTCAACCCAAAGTCTCTTTAGCTCATCAATGAGGGGCCTCAAATACACATCAATATTCATTCCGAGAGATTTTGGACCAGGTATCAACATTGACATCATCCAATAAGGTTGTTTCTCAAATAACCAGGGAGGCAAATTGTATGGGATTAGGATAACAGGCCATGTGCTGTATGTCACATTTTGCATTCCAAAAGGGTTAAATCCATCAGAAGCAAGACCCAGCCTAATATTACGAGCTTCATCACCAAACCAAGGATACTTCCTATCGACATGCTTCCATGCCTTCGAGTCACCGGGGTGACGCATTTTGCCATCATCCACCAATTCCTTGTGCCATTGCATTTGTGATGATGTAGTCTCATTCATATATAACCTTTGCAGCCGAGGAATAAGAGGAAAGTACCGTAGAATTTTACATGGACGCTTTGTTGAATGAGCAGCACCATCATTGCCCGTTTCCCACCTAGACTCGCCACATTTGGGACATTTATCTAGCTTTTCATTTTCCTTCCAGAACAACACACAATCCTTCGGACACACATCTATCTTCACATAGTCTAGGCCTAGATCTCGAACCACCTTTTTGACTTTCTCCATTGTGTTTGGGACACAATGGCCAGGAGGAAGAAACTTTGAGAATAGAAAAAGTACCCCCTCCAATGCTCTATTAGTAATACCATATAAGCACTTAACCTGAAAAAGTTCCACAATAAAAGAGACCTTCGTAGCATCAGCGCAACCTGGATATAATTCCTTTTCTGCCTCTTGTAATAATTTTAAGAAGATCTTGGCATGGTCATTCGGTTGTTCATCAGTGTCTCTGATTTCTCCTTGTATAGCACCTCTGATCAGGGATCTAATCAAATTTGTGGCACCATGTTCATCTGTTGCCGGTTCATCTATGGTACTGTCTACTCCAACTTCATGTGGTGCCACTTCATTATCTACTTCAACATGAGCTGGTGGTGGTGTCTCATTACGTACTTGTACGGGAGCTGGTTGTACGTCCTGTAATACCACATCTGAATCTTGCTCTTCTTTATCGATAAACTCTGTATCAAAACCTCTATAAAGCAAATGACTCTCAACCTCAGACCTTGATCTATATGCCATGCATACACATCTAGTACACGGACACGCAACAGTTCCACCTCGTGATGAGCCACCAAATCTGATGTCCAGAAATTCTCGGAGTTTCTGCTGCCACAATATTGAGGGACGAGGCAAGCGCATCCAACCTCGACCTTGAGCTGACATTGTATTTCTGCATGATTATCACAAAAAAAATCAGATTGACAATCCCTCTGAATATTACTAGAAAGAAAAACATAACAGTACCATATGGTGAAGCAAATCAGATTGACTGAACGAATTTGGAGGTAGCTGCAAACACATCAATGTACAACTACATAGCCTAAATTGACTGATGGCTGCAGCCCTTTTTTAGTACACACAACACATTTATGAGATAACCATGAGTACACAAACTAGTCCTACTGGTAGGTGTTTTCTGAAATAAGCACAGGCAGAATTGAATGAAGAGTGAGCAGACTTACAATCGTCAATCATCAGACTTCCAATCTTCAGGGTATGTGGTGGCACGAAGAATTGGAACCTAGTTCAGCTCCCCTTATGAATCTGGTTAGAGCTTAAAATTGGAAGGAATTGGAACCTTTATGATCTGCACAAAGACAACAAATTGAAACAATTAATCTATATTCCCGTGCAACATCAGTAGGCAGAGCATAACAGTAGCATATGTGCTAGCGAAACAATGAAATAAAAATCTCTGAAATGTTAAAATGCAGTTTAAAAAGTTTAAAAAATTCTATATAAAAGAACTTAATGTAGATCAAGCAGCAACAAAGTGGAGGCCTATATTTATAATATGCAGATAACCAAATGAATTCAAAGAATATAACTATCATAAGCGATACATGTCAATTCTATTTAAAAAATTCTATTTAAAGCTCGTAGTTTCAAAATAATTAAAAAACACGTCATGCTATCGTACACAAACAAAAGTACCTGTGGACAGTCCTATCGTATATAAACAAAAGTACTCATGGTGCTATTTTAATCAGTAAATAGTGTAGTTGAAAAATAAAGAAGCATACATGTCAATGTGTCCTAAAGTGAAAGAGCAAATGCTATCTACGGACCAAGCTCTGAATATTCATTTACAAAGTGCTTCATATTTTAAAACACTGAATCAATGTCCTGGAAATAGTTCTCTCTACCACAATCAATAGACGTGCTGACTGCCGCAGCCACCAAGCAGCTGGCCCTTTTGCTGCATATGCAATCAGAACTTGTATCATGTTTTCACGAAGCCTCCATTGACAGCCAAAAAAAAAAGGACGTGGTGTCTGTCACCAGTATCGCAAATGAAATTGATTTGGAATGGGTAGCTTCAGTTAACCATATTTGAAATACAATCAAGAATATTGTATGAAGTATTTTTATTCTGAAATTTACCCAAATATAAACATCGACACACCCCATGGTTTTCCCTGCTCACACAAGCATGAGCTAGTTGCCTGTTTTGACATGTGAGAAAATAAATAAAAAAAGCTATAACATGGTTCACAGCCACTATTCCTTTGAAAAAAATAAGATCTCTACCCTAATTAAGGACACGAAAAGCTGTATAGCAGTAGCATAAATTAATTTCAGATGAGATATGCATATCAAGCTTCAGCTGTTGTAGACCACAGAGCAGTTTCACTTAGAAGATGAGAAGGAATGACATTGCTTACCTTTGACAATTCAAAACCAATTGGATCAGAGCAAATTTCACTCAATCGAACCCGACACCTGCTCCTCACTAGATTGCGAAATAACATTCAAGTCGCAGTGATGATCCTGCTCCCTCTACCGCCGCTGGTGGGTACTGAAGCCGGCTGTATGACTGGAACGCTGGGGTTCCTCTTCCTCCTCCAGAGAAGACGACCGAGGGGAGTACGTGATGGACTGGCCGTCGTCGTCGTCGGAAGAACAGCGCACGCGATCTGCTGGCGACGGAGGCGGCAACGAGGGTTTGACGCCGTTCTACGGCACTTGGAGATAGATACACAGGTAAAAGTCGTCGCCACGACGGCCCTAAACCAGGAAGGCCCACGTAGGTACATGTGCATTAGAGAACATATGACAATATTTTTGCGATGCTAGTTAACAGAAACAAACACATGGTGCAGTGGTAAGTCATGCATTGGTGCAAATATGGAGTTCTGGGTTCAATCCGTGTGTATGATTCTTTTTTGTTTGTTTTTTTACATTTTTAATTAACTAACAAGGACACTGACACGTGGGCCCGAAGTCATTTTTGCTAAATTAAACTTAATTTTCCACTAATTATACAGAGCACAAAAAAACCATTAAAAATTTGATATAATAGGGATAGTTCCAACTTAAATCTCAAATTTTATGATATAATAATTGTAGTGACATCATAATTTTTCATACAATGTTACGTGAAAATTGAAGTTTTCCACACTTCACTATATGTCCGAGCTCATACTCATTTCAATTATGAACATAACCTTTAAATTCACCTTAATGTTATGAAATACGAAGTTTCATAGCTAAAGGTTGTGGATAACAAATATTTTTGTATGTCGTACTTAATAAGATACAAGATAAGGCATATAATTAAGATTCTTGATTGGAGATCCATGCTACACAATGTCATTGATGAAAAGATGGTGATTTTAGAAAAATCCAAGAAAAAAATCATTCAATTCGGAATTTGTATGATGGAGAAATACTAGATTCAAATTTTTGTTGCAGATTAAAAGGAAAAACGAACCCTATCCCACGTGTGTTCTTCATTTTTATAAAACTCGTTTCCTGCCATGTGGTTGGCCTGATGTAACATGGACAAGTAGGCGAAAATGTTATAGATGTACATAACACCGAAGTGGTTCAGTGGTTAAGGGTGGGTGCTCTAAGCTGCAGGTCTTGGGTTCAATTCCTGATGGTTTCAAGTTTTTTTTTATTTTTTTTTATTCCTGATGGTTTCCCGTCCAGTCTTACGTGAGCTGGGTCTATTGTACACCTACACGTTGTGCTTCCATGGGCCCAGCGGTCAGTGATACACCGGGCGCGGCCAGGCCTCAGCCAGCCGCGGCC
This sequence comes from Echinochloa crus-galli, assembly GCA_900205405.1. NCBI lineage: Eukaryota > Viridiplantae > Streptophyta > Magnoliopsida > Poales > Poaceae > Echinochloa > Echinochloa crus-galli. Next base: position 132,282 of record OAMR01000854.1, on the reverse strand, counting down.
AGGCCTCAGCCGGGATGGCCAGGCCCCAGCCGGCCGTGGCCAGGCCACAGCCGGCCGCGGCCAGGCCACAGCCGGGCGCGGCCAGGCCATAGCCGGCCGCGGCCAGGCCTCAGCCGGGTTGGCCAGGCCACAACCGGCCGCGGCCAGGCCACAGGCGGCCGCGGCCAGGCCAACACCGGCCAAAGCCGGCCATCGAAGGCCAGAGGAGGCCATGAGCAGGCCAACGTTGTCCAAAGCCATCCTTGGCTGGCCAGAGGTGGCTTAAAACTAAAAACAAAAAATTTGGATGGAAGCTCAAGTGGTTGGCACCAAAATAAAGTCTATTGTATCCACAAAACTTGACTACAAATATATGAAATAAATGTGCACAAGTTCATATTTCATCACTTCTTCCTTGAGCAAAATTAAGACAAAAAAATCATCATCAAAATCTTTTCCGGAGTACTAAAGGGCAGGACTACTCCATCATCTTGCTCTTCATCATCACGCCATCTACTACTGCTGTTGCGCCCGCCACGTGCATGCCAAATTTGTTGATCTTGTTTAGGATCAACCTGCGTTTTGGAGATACAGAAAGAATTGTACATAAACAACTAATTAGAGATTGATTGGAAGTCTAGTGTGGTGCAAATTATGCAGAAACAACTAATCCAAGATGCTATGTTGCACATATAATTGTAGAGAAAGGGGAAGTTTAGAACGGGGAGCTTCAAGTATAGACATGGCAAGATTATAATAGAGACAGAGGTGGAACGGAGACGGAGGCGGGCGAGAGACTGCTCCGTTTTCTCGTGCGTGGGCCGTGAGGCTCGGACAAGGCCGGTCCTGAGAATTCGGGGGCCCAGGACGAAACTAATAACCGAGGCCCTCTTCAAATATGTATAACAATGACAATAAATTTAGCTGATAAACGCACGAAACATCCAAATAAATAGTCATATCAAATCATTTATATATAAATACTCATTTTCTCCTTTTTCCTTTTCTCACCAGCGGATGCTACTTTCAAGGAGAGATGAGGGTACTAATGATTAAAAAACAATTAGTTTATGTGACTTTAGTGGTTGATTTTCTAATCGTGGGAGGATATGTCCATAAATCAAGCCCCGCAAAAATCAACCTACGTTAAATCACCAGCTCAATGCAAATTACACCATTCGCGGACACGGGGGCCTCCTCTCGATCTCGACCTTCCCTGAACTGGAGTGTGGAGTCCGATGGATTTCGTGTTAGACTTTCTATGTTATTATTTCTTCTCGCGTGTTGGCTCTCGCGCTCATAACGTTTTGGACTGCTGCATGTAATAAACTAGTCGTGCGGCACCTTTGCAGTATACTCCGTATATTATAGCGCCAGGTTAGATACGTACGGGGAGGGGGCCCTTTTGTTTCAGGGGCCCCGCTCGCCCTGCCCCAGGACCGGCTCTGGGCTCGAACGGGAAAAAAATAGACGGGACGGATGGTCTCAGGCGTGCGGAGACACCGATGGAGACACACAAAGGGGACACGGAAGCTTTCTTCATGAGTTATGATGGCCGTTCCATTTCCAGGTTATTTTTATGGTGGTAATTAAAAAACAATTTCATAGTTCCATGGTCTCATCAACTTGGTACCTTATATATTGAAATGTGATATAATTTTCTTTTCCGTGTAGCTTATGGCTTATCCTTTGAGCGGTAGTGCCAGTGCATCGGCATAATATAATCTTGCACGACGACATTTGATAACGTGCAGTGCAGTGCAACCAAGGTACTATATGCTCTCATGTTTCACACAGCCAGCTTGCATGGGTCCTTGCCGTTTCAGTATAGTTACTTAATTATTGTACATGCATTATTAACACAATGATGCGAACATGAACTTAAGGTTTTGTATATACTCCTCGTGTTTCGCACATATAGCCGGTTCTTTGTTCATCTTTGTGCTTTGCATTCGTCAGATACGGTTTTCGACGATCTCATATCTCACTAAGTCAGCTTAGTATTATTTGCAATAAGTCTTGGTGGGTTATCTTTTTATATATTACTATAAAGGGAAACGTCCATATCACTACCATTAAGTATGGACAAAGTTCGAATAACCTCTAATCTATGTTTTGATTTATTTTACACCCGTAAGTATCTTAATCGGTCCAATCAACAATTC
>OAMR01000854.1:114416-129556 GCA_900205405.1 Echinochloa crus-galli | reverse complement strand
GAAGTCTAGTGTGGTGCAAATTATGCAGAAACAACTAATCCAAGATGCTATGTTGCACATATAATTGTAGAGAAAGGGGAAGTTTAGAACGGGGAGCTTCAAGTATAGACATGGCAAGATTATAATAGAGACAGAGGTGGAACGGAGACGGAGGCGGGCGAGAGACTGCTCCGTTTTCTCGTGCGTGGGCCGTGAGGCTCGGACAAGGCCGGTCCTGAGAATTCGGGGGCCCAGGACGAAACTAATAACCGAGGCCCTCTTCAAATATGTATAACAATGACAATAAATTTAGCTGATAAACGCACGAAACATCCAAATAAATAGTCATATCAAATCATTTATATATAAATACTCATTTTCTCCTTTTTCCTTTTCTCACCAGCGGATGCTACTTTCAAGGAGAGATGAGGGTACTAATGATTAAAAAACAATTAGTTTATGTGACTTTAGTGGTTGATTTTCTAATCGTGGGAGGATATGTCCATAAATCAAGCCCCGCAAAAATCAACCTACGTTAAATCACCAGCTCAATGCAAATTACACCATTCGCGGACACGGGGGCCTCCTCTCGATCTCGACCTTCCCTGAACTGGAGTGTGGAGTCCGATGGATTTCGTGTTAGACTTTCTATGTTATTATTTCTTCTCGCGTGTTGGCTCTCGCGCTCATAACGTTTTGGACTGCTGCATGTAATAAACTAGTCGTGCGGCACCTTTGCAGTATACTCCGTATATTATAGCGCCAGGTTAGATACGTACGGGGAGGGGGCCCTTTTGTTTCAGGGGCCCCGCTCGCCCTGCCCCAGGACCGGCTCTGGGCTCGAACGGGAAAAAAATAGACGGGACGGATGGTCTCAGGCGTGCGGAGACACCGATGGAGACACACAAAGGGGACACGGAAGCTGCAGCCGTCGCGGCGCAAAGGATTTACCGCGGAATCTGCGTCGAGGCGCCCACGACTTGCCCCTCCTTCCGTTTTGTGACCGCCTAATCTATCGGGTGGGAGAAGTAGAACAGCCGCCGGTTAGGGTTTTGCGATGGGCGTCTAATCCACCTGAGTCGCCGGACGCCGGAGTCCGCCACCGCCCTATCGCTCATCCACGTCCCTGCACCTCCGCAAGACTTGTTGCGGTGCTGTCCTCCTTGATCATCCGTCCCACGTATCAGGAGGGGCTGCAGGCAGGGGCGAGGACCAGGGTGCAGAAGATGGCGGCGCCCGTGAGAGCGGAGACACCTACATCCTCGTCATCCCAGCGCACAGGTTAGTCAAGGTCTACCTGCTCACAGCGTGGCTACTTTGATAAGGACACGCCTACGATGTCCAAAGTTTCTCCCAATCTTTCACGGCACTAGATAGCTGACTATGTCAGTCAATGAATCTGAATTTTTCTGTATCACTGATTCGATAATATATTCAGAGTAGCAACTAGCCGATAGTAGTGGACTAAGAACAGATGTTTGGTAAATAGGAGTATTCAATTGTCGGTCACCAAACAAGCAGTAATTTCTTAAAGACCAATTATTAGTGCACACAGGCATGGACGACTCGACTCAGACCAAGGCCAAAACTGGTTCTGATGCAATACAAAAAGAGTGCTCATAATTAAGTTGGAAGTGCACTTGTGATCTCGACATGCATAGAGCCAATATTGACATATTTTCTTGGCTTCTTTTTCTCCTCTTTTCTGAACAATTCTGCACAATTAAAAATGAGACTTGACGACAGGTCACTGGTATTTAATATTTTCATAATCTTGTCTCCATAATTTCTATCAGAAGATAAAGTACCAAACTTCAAAGGTATGCTCCTTGTAGCATTACTTTCTGAATTGTTTGAATAAGTGCACTTCTCTGCATGGTCACAAGCTTGATCAATCGGAGGAGTCATGGGCACATCATCCTCTCCCCCTTGAAACAAAGCCGTCCTCGGCGTTGGTGTATTTTTAACATCATCATTGTTGGACTCGACAGTTTTCTTTGAGATCTTGACAGCTACAGTTTCAAAATCTTTGCAATTGTTTTTAGAAACAGTAACTGGACAATTGACAATAACATTAATGTCCCTTGCATTGCTAGCATTTTTACCATTACTAGTAGCATTGGTTGAAGCTGAAAAAGTCCCACCACACTTGGGTTCAGTCCATGGGTCTTCCTGAGTCACACAAATTTTGATGGCAACTGCTTGCTTTGTTTCTTGTATAGTTATATGGTTTCAATTTGTGAGACATTGCTTTCTTTGTTTCTTGTATAGTTATATGGTTTCAATTTGTCATGCTGCATTAGGCCCTATATAGGTGCTATTTGTCTATTTGGACAATTAATTTTTCAACAGTAATCGTGAGATTTAGTTTGTTCTTTGTAGTTGCAGTAGTGCACATTATCAGCCAAGTGACAGTATCCATCACTTATATAATAAGACAAGCATAGATAGATGGCATATTTTTTGGTACATGGGCTAGTGCAGTGTTGTCATGGCATAGCTGAGTTTAACATTTGCGTACCCCCCCCCCCCAACCTGAAATCCTGGTTCCGCCCCTCCACAGGTACAGCGACGGTGACACCCACAACTATGTCACCTCCACCTGCGCCGCTTCGGGCACCTGCCTCCACTACGTCAACTCGAAGACCAACGGAGACGACGTCGCTGTTCGGGACCTCTTTTTCCATGCAGAGAGCGGCAACACCAGACAACGATGGAGGTGAAGAACACGGCAGCCAAGAACGATACAGCCGCCTGCGTTCCTCTCCGAACCAAGATAGGTAACTGATCCAGGCAATCTATATTTTTTTTGTGAGTTGTACATCCGTTATATTTCAACACTGCTTGTTCTGTACGGAATTCAGTTTGTCTTTGTTTGAAACTACATCTGATTCATGCATTGTCATTGACCTATTTTTTGGGTCAATCAACTTTATTAGTGTGATAAGCATGTCTCCTGATGTTATTTTCTTTTCTCTCAGATTTATGCCCTCCGTGCAATAACTGTTATCATACATGACCATGTTTCCTGATTCAGTTACATTCCTCTATGATTTTTAGAATTGTTCTGCACATTCACCCTTTTGTGTTCTTTCATATAATTGTGGATGCTCATTTTCTGAATATGTGATACGTATGGTTCTGTGATAGGTGTCCTTGAATGCAAGAATTTTTTGTTGCCACACTTGAGGAGCAATGTAGTCTTAACCCTGTTATTTTAATAGTCAGCAAAGCCTGCCTGATTCCCATATAATTTGTTTCTTGGGTTCCGAAATTCTGATATTGTATTATGATATGCAAGCTGATAATTTTAGAAACTGCATAAATTAACAACCACCCTCACATTGATTTCTTCTGTGGCAGTTCGGAACAAAGATGGACTCTCTCTTTCACTTGCAAGGGGGCACAAGGGGGGCAAGAATTTGCTGTTTATAAAATAGGCAGGGATGAGATCACGCTCGGTAATTTAATAACATTGAAATCAAGTTTGGGTTATGGTACTAGGGACTACCTGTACTATAAAAGTAGAAGTGGTGCTGCTGCAGCAACACTGAGGGAGATAGAATTTGATGATGATGCAAATGAAATGGTACAGTGTAATGTGGAGGAGAGGGAGGTTAGATTAGTATTGTCAAAGAATGAAATAGCTGAGAAAAATGTGGAGATAACACCCATAAAATTGCCAAGAACAAGTGCAATTAGCGAAGACTCCACAGATGAGTCATTTGATGAGTACAAGCATTGGCTAGAGGATATGCATAGACATCAGAGGGGAGTGAGTAAGTTATTTTGGTGCCCTCTTGTAAATAATTATATTATATTGTAGTGCTATGGCCACACATCACTAATTTCATTATGGTTTTCCTAGAATTTAAAGATATTTTCAGGGAGGACGCAATCAAGAGTTACAAAGAATGGTTAAGGATGGAGGGACAACTGGAAGATATTAGTAATATCTCATCTTTTCCACAACGTCCAATCAATTGTTATCAATTGTTCCCAAATGTTTATGGCTTATTTATATTGTATGTAGGTGCATATGACAACCCATTGCCTCCTCAAGATTTAACAAATTCAAGTCAGGATGGCAACCCAACACCACCTCTGCAACTACCATCTCATGCTCGGCGTCAGACACAACAAAATGGTACATAATCAAAATTGTGATTTAATTATGAGTTACAGTTCAGTTATCCAAATGTACTTTTCCATATGTACGTAATATGAATTTCTTCACTTGCGTATTGTTTAGATGGACAAAACTCCCAAAAGAGGAAGGCACGGGGTACCTTGAAAGGACTGACAGCAGCCACCAAGAGAGCAAAGCAGGGCAATCAGAAACTTAAAGTTTCATTCTCTAGACTTGGAGGAGCCGTAGGTGAGAACGCACGCACATTTACTGATGAAATAGTGTTGTTTACGAGGAGAAAAGCACCACTCATTGGAGTGACAACATGGAGAGATATCCACCCAGATGTGAAAGACACGCTGGTAACTGAAATGATGGTAAGCTTCACATGGTTTTCCATTGCGCACAAACAGTTATTGCCAAATTATACACTAAGTTACCTAGCATTTTTGTTTGCTGTTGAACAGAATAAGTGTTCCATTGAGGATACCCCTGATATCAAGCAAAAGATATTGACAATCGCTAATGAGAGATACAAAGGATGGAGAGCAACATTTAGTGCAACATACAGGGCATACAACACCTATGATGAGAGAATGAGGCATAAGCCAGAAGATTTAGACATTATTGAATGGCACTATCTTGTGTCATATTTTAGCACAGATGCCTTTCAGGTTCGATGCCATTTACTTTATTCTTGCCAACTGCACTTGCTAAAATAAACAATTTGTTTCAAGCACTACACTGTTTGTTCTTAAATGAACTTCTTGTGCATAGAGAATTAGTAGCAAGAATTCTGGTTGTCGGCAGAATCGAAAGATAAACCCTGTAACAGGATCAAAGTCTTTTTCTCAGCTTAGCTATGAGAAGGTAATATCTTCAGTAGTGCACGTTTATATTCTTGATCTACGTGATGAAATATAGCTATCTAATTTATTCAATTATTGCTAAACTAGAGGGACCCATTAACTGGTGATGAGCCAAATGATATTGACCTTTTTGCGATGACGCACTGTAAGAATGGGGAATGGGCAAGCGAAGAATCCAAGGATGTCTATGTGAGTATATAACAATTTGTACAAGCTTTATCAACATGCAAATTAAATGCCTGCAATTTCTGTCTCAATTGCCCCCATTAACTGTCCTCTTTTTGTTAGGATTATGCAAGCACACAAATTTTTTAACTGTCCTTTTTTTGTTAGGATTATGCAAGCACACAAATTTCAGAGAGGGAAACAAATGGAGATGGAAACAACATCTCAGATGTGCAGCAGAACCAGATTTTCCAAACAGCATATAAGGTAAAAAGAAAATCAAAATCATCCAAGATCCTTGGTAACGGATACATGGCAAAGTACCCAACTAGAAGGCACCTGCTATCTGAGGACTACGAAAGGCAAGTCCGCAATGACGCATCACTGGCTGAAGCGTTTTCAAAGCTCAATGAGAGACTAGAATCTCAAGAGTCTGAAAGGGAAACTGAAAGGGAACAACATAGGGCTCAATTGGAAGCTGAAAGGGAACAACATAGGGCTCAATTGGTAATATGGGATTAATAGATAGTGTACCCCTTCCCTTGGTAATGGGCTTTACAACATTTGTGGCCATTATGACTTTAATGCCTGAGCCCACTAGTGGATCGAATCCAGTTGGCTCTAGGGCATATTGCCAACAGTCTCCCACTTGCACTAGAGACAATCACATAGGCAAGTTTTCAGTGTTCCAAACCTCTTAAGTGTGTGACCCTATGGGTTCACGTACACATAGACATAGTTCGAGTACTCCTACTCGGACCAATAGTTGATAGCGGCCTCTAGCAAGACGTGTCAACTCCCATGCGTACGTAAAGATCATATCAGACGAACCACCACAACATCACGAATCATATGAGCTGAAGGAATCCCCCTCCGCTTTCATCATACATCACATTCACAATGAAGCCAGCTTTGGAGTCATGCCCAGTGCCTTGAGGATAAATGCATAAGTGAACGCATCTTCCTGTAGTTTCTCAAACCTGCGATCACAACAACAACAAAAAGAAACATTTTACTCCTCTTTACTTCACTCCATCTATTACAATGCAATGATTGTATGTATGGTAGAGCTAGAAAAACCAACAAACAAAACAACTGCTTTACCTTCCAGACTTGGAGAAGTGTCCAGCACCCAGTTCACACTCAACAGAAGATTGTCGTCCGTCTTCAGCTCCCTCAGCTTCGCCACGTACTTCGCAGGTTCAGAGTACAACACGCGAGGATCTGATTCGTTATCACCAACGCAACGAGTCAGCTACCTACCAACTTGCAATGCAAATCAAAGGATCACCTACCATTTAAGCCAGCTGTGACAAGAATGTTCGGATACTCTTGTGCTGTCACCTGTAACATGGACAAACAAAAACACCGCACAGATAAACATCATCATAGCTTCATTTCATTAGTAAATACACCAAGGGAGACACAAACATCACCACTTACATTATCAACAGGGGAATATGATTCCATATAGTAGTAGTATTCTTCTTTTCTTGGATCACCCCACTCCTGAACCAAGGATGACAAACATGAATTCAGAAGTGTGATGGGAGTGTCAGGGAATGGACTAAACAGACAAAAGGCATCTGAGTATCCGAAATGGATACCTCCCATTCAGCTGTTGTCAGTGGGATAGTAGGATCAAGCATAGTTGTGACAACATCAACAAAAGGGACTCCAGCAACAGCAGCCCTGAATAAGTCAGGCCTCATATTTAGGACAGCGCCCATCAGTAGGGTGATTAATAGAAAGAAAATCAAAACCTTCTAATTTCTATTTCAAATAAGATCGCAAGCCTGCAAAAGCTAAATCTGCTAAATCTTTTTCAGAAATTGATCCCTTCTCCGCCCCATGCATATGGTAGTTCGAAATGAAGTTCCCAAAGCTAGGCGGAAGTGATGCTAGAATAAAATCAGTGGCTAACTCTGGGCCAAGTGGGAAGCCTAGCTTCTCCAACCTCTGTGAGTAACCAACCATCTTGATCACATGTGGCCCTACAGCTGCGCCTTCTGCTAGCTTGGTTTCCACAAAGGCCTTTGAGACATTGAACCTTTCAGTCCTGGCCTGAGTTTGGAACATGTCCTTAAGCGCCTCGATCATATCGTGCGCCTCATGGTTTGTCTCAAACTGCATCTGCAGCTCGGGTTCCATGCAAGCAAGCATAAGGCAGCTCACTTCAAGATTGACATCACATGCCTTCTTGTAAGCATTTTTCTCAGCAAGGGTTGCGTTATCATCAGGCTCAACTGGTAATGGGATGTCTAGAACATCTTCCTTTTTCTCAGCCCTGAGAACAATTCTAAGGTTTCGGATCCAATCCGCATAATTTGTTCCATTCAACTTATCCTTCTCAAGGATCGAACGCAAAGAAAACGGTGTGCTAGGTGCCATTGATCTACAACAGAAAATAATGCAAAAATACTAAGACAATATATCTATGACAGAGCAAAATACATTAAACAATTTAACGGAATTTACTCCCACTAAAATCAATATCCCTCCATTGATACTTAGTGATTCAGGATCCACAACTAACAAGTCGACTAGTGAGCTTTAGCATCACCGCTAGAAGACATGGTAGATCGGTAAGCAACTCTTGCTAATCATATCATATATGACTCCTGTTGTTGGTTGACATCTCTATGTCTCGGCGTCCAACCTTTATGTCCCAAGGTCCTTAACCGTTAAGATGACCTTGTTTAAGTTAACCAACTCCTTATGCGAGTAAGTATCCGATACAAACCCATCTAGTCAAGGAAAACTAGTGGCACCCTAATTTCATAGACCCGTGGCCTTTCCGACCTTCGTGGTTGTGGCGGTTCTTCTCTTACCACAGGTGCCTCAACTCGTTCTGCTACATCAGCATCACTCGTAAAGTCTTGCCTCATAGGCTCATCTCGAATTTCTTCAAGATACACCTTCTGTCTACTTTTCTCGCTGTTGAGAAACTCTTTCTCCAAGAAAACACCGTTCCTAGCGACAAACACTTTGCCCTCTGATCGGTTGTAGAAATAATATCCAATTGTTTCCTTTGGATATCCCACGAATATGCACTTGTCCGATTTGGGTGTAAGCTTGTCTGACTGAAGTCGCTTGACATATACCTCAACCCCAAATTTTTAGAAAAGATAAACTGGGAGTTTTGCCAGTTCAATCTCATATGGTGTCTTCTCCACGGACTTAGATGGTACCCTATTTAGTTTAAAAGCTGCTGTTTCTAGAGCGTAATCCCAAAATGATAACGGTAGATCTGACTGGCTCATCATTGATCGCACCATGTCTAACAAGGTTCGATTACGTCGCTCGGACACACCGTTCCTCTGAGGTGTTCCAGGTGGCGCTAGCTGTGGAACAATTCCGCAACTCTTTAGATGAGTGCTAAACTCGTGGCTCAAATATTCGCAGACACACCGTTCGTCTGAGATGTTCCGGATGGCGTAAGCTGTGGAACAATTCCGCAACTCTTTAGATGAGTGCTAAACTCATGGCTCAAATACTCGCCTCCACGATCAGATCGCAAGGCTTTAATTTTCTTACCACGCAGTACATACGACAATCTCAGGTCTAAGGACAAAACATACGCGTTGTGAAGAAGAGATAAACAAGTCTCAAACTGGGTCAGTCCAGCCCCATGTCATACATGTGCCCACATTATTAGTTTGACATCTCCAAGTCCATGACTTGTGAAACATAGTCATCAACTAATACATGTGCTAATCAAATTAGGGACAATCCTTTTGAATAACCATACAAGTATTAGTCAAACAAACCTCATCTGTTGCACTTGGAATCCTCCACCTCGAACTCAATTCAGAGCAAAACCTTCACTTTAAATTAACCAACTCCATAGGAGTAAGCTAGGTACAGCTTGCAATTCCTTTTCCAGTGACCAAGTTCTTTACAGTGAAAACACTCCTTGCCTGCAGCTGGTCCAGACTGAGTCTGGGGCGTTGGGTTTTGCTTAGAGATCACATCTTTAGCATTGCCCTTCTTCTTCCAAGATTTGCCCTTCTTCTTGAAGTTAGGCCTGTTTTGGATCGCCATCACATGGCTGCTGCTAGCGTTTTTCTTAATGTCAGCCTCTGCTGTCTTGAGCATGCCACACAACTCTTGCTTGCTGGTTTCTTTCTAGATGGATCCTTTCCAAAAACTATATTTAGATCTTTGGTGCACTCCAAAATTTCCTCTCCAGAGAGTGGAGTAGGTGCTGGCCTAAACTCAGTACCACCAAATTTATCAGCATCAAACCTAAATGGGTGGTTTTCATGCAAGAATCTACGATGACCCATGTAGCAGGTCTTGCTGCCATTACCAAGTTGAAATGAACATGTATATGAGTGGCAATCTGGACATGCTGCTTCACCAGCAGTGACAGACCCGGACGCATAGCCTAGACCTGGGAAATCTGTGATAGTCCACAATACTGCTTCCCTCAGCTGGAACCACTCTCCCTTTGAAGCATCATAAGTTCTAACTCCATTGTTAAACATATCTAACAAGTCACTAACAAGTGGCTGATAATAGACACCCATATCACTACCAGGACCATATCGACCAGGAATCAGCAAAGAAAGGATGAAATTGGATTGCTTCATGCACATTGAAGGTGGAAAATTGTATGGAATACAAATACCAGGCCAAACGCTATAGCTAACATTCATGGTTCTATATGGATTAAAACCATCAGTGGCGAATGCAAGACGGATATTCCGACTATCAGCAGCAAACTCTTGGTGTTTTTCATCGAAGTCCTGCCATAGTGGTGAATCTGCAGGATGCCTTAGCAGACCATCTTTCTTGCGACCTTCATCATGCCATCTAGTTAGACTTGCTGTTTTAGAGGACAGAAATAATCTTTGGAGACATTTCTTTATTGGAAAGTAGCGGAGAACCTTCCTAGGAACCTTGTACACATGCTTTCCATCTAGACTCTTCCTTATTGATTTCCAACGTGAAATCTTGCATTTTGGACAGGAATTCAATTTTGCATCATCCTTCCAATAGAGCATGCAATCATTTTCACAAGCATGAATACTAATGTACCCAATTCCTATGGATTTCACCAATTTCTTAGCTTCATAAAAGTTTCTAGGTAGTGCTGAACCCTCAGGGAGTGCATCACTGAGAAGATCTAGTAGCAGGTCAAAAGATCTATCTGTCCATCCTCCAAGGAGCTTAAGGTGTAGTAATCTAACTAGGAAACGCAACTGTGTATATTTCTTGCAATTTGGGTAGAGTTCTTTGCTATTCTCTGCTACTAACTTCTGAATGGCAAGTAGCTCAGCACAAGGTTCAGCAGAACTATTTTCATCAAAATCTCCTCTATCATCCAAACCAGCAGCTAAGTCTCTAAGCAAAGCTGATATGTCATCATCCTCATTGGGCTCCTCCATAGCCTCATCACCATCAAAGTTTTCATGATTCACAGAAGGGGTATGTTCCCCATGTAAGTTCCATGTTATGTACCCTTTTAGAAACCCATCGCATATCACGTGCTCACGTACATCACTTGCCTCTCTCCAAAATGAGTTAACACACTTTCTACAAGGGCACAGTATCTTGTCACCTACTGCTGAATTCCTAAATGCAAAAGCTAGGAAACTGTTCACCCCTTGCAAATATGCCTTGGTGTGCCTACATGTTATTTTTTCATGTTAAATCCCATGTTAACTACACATCACATTAGTATTTGAGAAATAATTCCATTGTACCTAGCATCACTGTTGATCCATGTTTTATCCATGAGAGGATCAAGCCGCAATCAGTTTATAGCTTTTTCACACATAGTGCAACCACACAACATATCAGAATCTTAAAAGAAAGCAATAACAGGATGGCGTTGGAAATAGAGAAGCAGAGCCATACCGTTACACAAGCCCTTCCCAGAAGAACTTCTAAGCCAAATGCTTGCAGCTGCAGGTTCTACTCCTGTAGATATTGATGGAGCCCAGAATTAATGCTTGTAGCTACAGCTTCTACTCCTGCAGAGATAGTATGCATGAGGTATATACTATCAACAAATAAGCCAAGAGTACTAGTGTAGTAATGCTTGTTTAGTATATACAGTACAGGACATGAATAGTATTTGCCTCCTATGTTGCGGTGCAACTAAACTATGTACAATTGCTTTAATATTTTCATATTTGATAATCCAACTTAACAGCATGTTTATTGAAGACAAGGTACAACTGAATTACATGAATTAAATCAATCTTTGCTGAAGTTTAAAAAAGTCCTAATACACTGAGTACAAAATCTCTAGATTGCATACAGTTACAAATTGCATTTCAGATTGCTTTATACTGGAATCCAGTGCTTAGTGCATCTAATTGACACTAGAAATTAAAAGAGAAGCTTTATAAGATAGCTATAGTAAGGATTAGGAACTAGAGAAAGTGAACCCTACCATTACACAGGATCAGCTGTTATGAATTATGAAATTTGTGGACGCCCAGAAAAATTCCAATGCTTACCACCTTATGCACCAGCTCCTTTCCCAAAAGAAGAAACAATTCAGTATTTAGTCAAACCACTCTCTTCAGATAGTGAGTAAGATACTACTGGAAATAGATTTCTTTTACCTTTGGCTGCAATATGAACCTTTGGTGAGGCGGCAAAGGTATCAGTCAACAAGTTAACACAGTTGCAATTTTAGATATAGCTCAAGAGTGCGTGTGTGGTGTCAGTTCTGGCTTCCTGCAACCGAAGTACACAATGTTTTCACTATCACAGCTGGGTGATTTATAAACAAGACGATGTGTCATTGCAAGGTACAACAATGAGTCATTTGAACCAACGAATCACAATTTTCTGTTATTTTAACCAAAATGGCATCAGTACATTTAACAAGATGCAAATGCAAACTAGATGGGGAATAAAAAACCATATCAGTGGATCTACATGTGCAACGTGTATGCTAGTCAAATGCAGATGTGATTAATAGAATCAGGCCAACAAAACTGCCGTAGTGGTGAAAGAGACAGAGGGGAGCAGGTGCCATGGAAGAGGGAAGAGAGCCACGTACCAAGATGTGCAACGGGCTCTTCAATCTGCTCGGCTTCCAGCACAGCGTCAGCACATCGGATTCCTTCGGGGGCAGCAAGGTGAACACAGCTTGAGCGAGGGCCAGCACTGCTCCTCCCAAAGCTCCTCTACAGATCCACGAATGCAGCACTGGATTTGGGGCGGCGGATCTGTGGATGAGCACTCGATTTGGGGGAGGGGGCGTGCAGCACTCGATTTGGGGGCGGATTTGTGGATGGGCACTCGATTTGGGGGGGAGGGGGCGTGCAGCGTGATGGTTCGGAGGATGTGGTGTGGCGGCGGGGTTTCGTTTGGGTTGGAACACGAGGTCTGGGCGTGGGGAGCGCAGCGAAAATGAGGGCGAGGGTTTGGGTCGCAGGTGGTGAGCGGTAATGTAGGGGACGACGGTGCGCGAGAATTGGAGGCGAGGGCGCGCGGCGGTCGGCGCTCGGCGGGAACGAAGGATTGGGTGCGCGCCGGTCGGCGGGAACGAAGGATTGGGCGCCGGCTTTTTCTGTGAGGCGCGCGCGCAGAGAAAAGATTGGAGAGCACGGGGCGGCGGCGGGTGGGGGATTTCGCGCTCGAGGCTGGCTTGGCGGGATAGTTAGGGTTTTGGTCAAGTCACCTAAGTTAGTTTGGGCCAAAGTTGCACGTGTGTGTGGGCTTTGCATTCGCGCCTGAGCTTGCCACAATACCGACCAATGGGTGGACCTTTCTGTTCACTTGTTCCGACCGATGCTTCAACGGTAAATCCAAATAGAAATAGCGACCAACCGTCGTTTGCACAATCTCATTGTACCGACCGATGGCTTGTTATCAAGTTTTAGCGACCACATGTTCAACGATAATAACTGATTTTTACCGTCAAACGTCAGACGTTAATTTAGGGTTGTGGTATAGTGAGCATCGCCTAAGTAGTCAAAGGAATGCCCATGATAACTCAAGGGCCGAGAAAGATGAATGCAAGTGACTAAAATTTGGCCGTCGGGGCTTAGAGATTAAGAAGAAGATGGCAACTAAATCAACAAGGGTTAGAGATTGACGCCACTAACAAGGATCGGCTACACGCCTACACGCTTCTTTTTTATGAATGGTATTAATTATTAGACCTAAAATATTAAAAAAAATCTAAGTTTGGGACATAAATGACATCATTGTGTAACTTTAGGGACTTAAATATAAAAAATCATGAGTTTAGGACTTGACGATAACACCGTAAGTTTAGAGACTCAAATATAAGAAATTATAAGTTTGGGAACTTGACGACGCCTTGGTGGACCCCTCATAAATCTATATAACCTATATAATTGGTACCCACTAACAAGCATGGTTAGATTTCTCTCAACATGCAACCATTCCACATCACCATCCACTATGCACCATGTCACTATCCACTATAAGCCATGTCCATATCACTATCCACTATAAGCCATGTCATCATCCACTAAACCATCTATTTATTCTTCAACCGATTTTCTGTGACAACATTTTTGTGAGGAAATACATGTATGATGAGTCATACTTCCATATATAATGTTTACTAAAGAACGTTGCAATGAAATCAAATTGGTGCTTATACTTTCACATATCACTTTAAAATTTTGTTTAACAAATTCCGCAGCAACGCGCGGGGTATCACCTAGTTTTCTAATACAAGAAAGTACTGCTATTTTGTTGATGAAGACGAGGCATTGTGGTTGTTGACTTATTGGAGCTGAAGTTCTATGTATGGGTTAAAATATGGAAGTCTTTGCATGTGGTGGGTGCGTTTGAAATCGGTCTGTCAGAGCCTAGTTTCCAAATTTGAGAGGCCAAATTTGGGAAGAGCGTCACTTCGTAATCATTGCGCATTTCGTTTGTATGTATGAAAAATTGTCTAATAATTGATTAATTAGGTTCAAAATGTTCGTCTCGCAGAATACACATAACTGTGCAATTAGTTTTAATTTCATCTATATTTAGTACTTCATGCATGTTATGCCATTTTGATGTGACGGGGAATCTTTTTTTTGCATATTAAATTTGGGAGTTACTTTTGAGATTTGGCCTTTATTTCACCGGGTGTGATTGTGTCATTGCATCAATGTGGTGTTTGGTGCCTGTAAAACGGACTAGTATGGATATGCTAAAAATATTGTTCTCTAAAGGTATGTTATATTAATCTTTTGTATATTTTATTCCTTCCACTATAAGAAATGCTATCGTTTTCTAATGAGTAAAGTCTATTTTACCCTCTGATATTTTCATAAAATTTAAAAATGTCGATAAAATTTATAGTGATACATTGGTATGTCAGGAACTTAAATAAAATAATTGAAGCTTGTAAGAATATCTCTGAAAGCTTCCAAAAATTGGATTTAATCCTGTAAAATAGGAAAAAATTTGAAAAAAATCTAGAAAAGTCATAGAACATTACAGTCAATGTCTAAATGGATTTTAATAACTTTACATAATAAAACATGACATGCAACCAACATGAATGTAACACACATTGATCCTTGTTGCATTCATGTTGACTGCATCAATGTTAGACTAGTGTTGCGTTTTCATTATTGTAAGCTCTCAAAATGAATTTAGACGTCCATTAGAATGTGTTGGGAATTTTATATATTGATATAGATATTTTCCTATTATTTTAGTGTATAACCCCAATTTTAGAAGCTTCTAGATACAATTTTCAGGAGCTCAAAATATTTTATTTGGGTTCTTCACATCCTAATATATCACTAGGATTTTTCTGAAAATTTTTGGAAGCATAAAATATAATTTTTGTGATTTATAAACCTATGTTGTATTTATCAGATTTGTTTTTCAATTTTAAAATACCAAAACCACCTTCAAAACCACTTTACGTTATTCGAGGAGGGTAATTTGTCCGGTTTTAAAGATTTGGAGGTGTACGATATTCGGTTTTCAAGATAAGGGGATCCTTTAGATTTCGTGACAAGATCATGGCAAAAATAGACTTTACTCTT
>OAMR01000854.1:82749-110653 GCA_900205405.1 Echinochloa crus-galli | reverse complement strand
CTCTTTAAAACCAGACAAATTTACCCCCCTCGTATACTTCAAACTAGTTTTGAAGGTGGTTTTGGCCTTTTTTAAAGCAAATCTGACAAACATGATAGAGATTTTTTTGGATTAGTCTTGTGTTTTCATTGTTGTAAGCTCTCAAAATGAATTTATACGTCCATTAGAATGTGTTGGGAATTTTATATATTGATATAGATATTTTCCTATTATTTTAGTGTATAACCCCAATTTTAGAAGCTTCTAGATACATTTCTAGGAGCTCAAAATATTTTATTTGGGTTCTTCACATCCTAATATATCACTAGGATTTTTCTGAAAATTTTTGGAAGCATAAAATATAATTTTTGTGATTTATAAACCTATGTTGTATTTATCAGATTTGTTTTTCAATTTTAAAATACCAAAACCACCTTCAAAACCACTTTACGTTATTCGAGGAGGGTAATTTGTCCGGTTTTAAAGATTTGGAGGTGTACGATATTCGGTTTTCAAGATAAGGGGATCCTTTAGATTTCGTGACAAGATCATGGCAAAAATAGACTTTACTCTTTTCTAATGATTTTCTATTCTATTTAAGAGTGGAGAGGCAAATAATAAAGGTCCAGATTTGCACTCAATTCATTTTGTCCTGAATGGTTGGCAACAAATAAGTGTTCTCTTCCTCTGGTCTTCTTACGAATTACGATGATGTAAGTTGTTTAGTTAATGATCTACTTACAGTAAAAGTCTTGCCAAAGTGGGGAAAAGTGGCACACAGCGACGTTCGATCCACACGTCACTCGGAAAGGCAAGATCTGTGTTTGCTAATCGCAGCAGGGGTCCTGCATCCGCACCTAACCAAGCTAAAAATAGGCTCACTTTGTCTTACATTCGTATCCGTTCATTTTATAACTCGAACCCGTGATGCTGTTTGCTACACACCACATGATCTCGGCGCAGAGATTTACTGGCCACTGGGATCCAATCCAATCATCCAAAGCCGGGAGTCGGTCAATGGTGGGGACTGGGCAGAGCAGAAAAAAAGATTCTTCATCATATTAAAATATTACTTATTGGAGCTGAAGTTCTGTGTATGGGTTAAAATATGGAAGTCTTTGCATGTGGTGGGTGCGTTTGAAATCGGTGTGTCAGAGCCTATACTTTATTTCACCGGGTGTGATTGTGTCATTGTGTCAATGTGGTGTTTGGTGCCTGTAAAACGGACTAGTATGGAGATGCTAAAAATATTGTTCTCTAAAGGTATGCTATATGAATCTTTTGTATATTTTATTCCTTCCACTATAAGAAATGCTATCGTTTTCTAATGAGTAAAGTCTATTTTACCCTCTGATATTTTCATAAAATTTAAAAATGTCGATAAAATTTATAGTGATACATTGGTATGTCAGGAACTTAAATAAAATAATTGAAGCTTGTAAGAATATCTCTGAAAGCTTCCAAAAATTGGATTTAATCCTGTAAAATAGGAAAAAATTTGAAAAAAATCTAGAAAAGTCATAGAACATTACAGTCAATGTCTAAATGGATTTTAATAACTTTACATAATAGTATGACATGCAATCAACATGAATGTAACACACATTGATCATTGTTGCATTCATATTGGCTGCATTAATGTTGGATTAGTCTTGTGTTTTCATTGTTGTAAGCTCTCAAAATGAATTTATACGTCCATTAGAATGTGTTGGGAATTTTATATATTGATATAGATATTTTCCTATTATTTTAGTGTATAACCCCAATTTTAGAAGCTTCTAGATACAATTTTCAGGAGCTCAAAATATTTTATTTGGGTTCTTCACATCCTAATATATCACTAGGATTTTTCTGAAAATTTTTGGAAGCATAAAATATAATTTTTGTGATTTATAAACCTATGTTGTATTTATCAGATTTGTTTTTCAATTTTAAAATACCAAAACCACCTTCAAAACCACTTTACGTTATTCGAGGAGGGTAATTTGTCCGGTTTTAAAGATTTGGAGGTGTACGATATTCGGTTTTCAAGATAAGGGGATCCTTTAGATTTCGTGACAAGATCATGGCAAAAATAGACTTTACTCTTTTCTAATGATTTTCTATTCTATTTAAGAGTGGAGAGGCAAATAATAAAGGTACCAGATTTGCACTCAATTCATTTTGTCCTGAATGGTTGGCAACAAATAAGTGTTCTCTTCCTCTGGTCTTCTTACGAATTACGATGATGTAAGTTGTTTAGTTAATGATCTACTTACAGTAAAAGTCTTGCCAAAGTGGGGAAAAGTGGCACACAGCGACGTTCGATCCACACGTCACTCGGAAAAGGACAAGATCTGTGTTTGCTAATCGCAGCAGGGGTCCTGCATCCGCACCTAACCAAGCTAAAATAGGCTCACTTTGTCTTACATTCGTATATCCGTTCATTTTATAACTCGAACCCGTGATGCTGTTTGCTACACACCACATGATCTCGGCGCAGAGATTTACTGGCCACTGGGATCCAATCCAATCATCCAAAGCCGGGAGTCGGTCAATGGTGGGGACTGGGCAGAGGTCGCAAGCCAATGGCTCACTGAACTTTTACGTGACCTTTTGCGCCATTGGCTATGATGGCAAAGCGCACGAGAACCACATCTCCCGTTGCCGGCCAGCCACACGCATGGCGCCAAGTGCGTGCGTCCGAACAAGAAGCCGGATTTCGCGACAAAATACGGAGAGGGAGGAGTGGAGAAATCTGGCACTGCCTCCTTGAAAAATGTCCGACGAGCGCGCGCGTCAACCGCCTGTTTTGGTCCTTCTGGAGAGTAGCGACTAGCGAGCGATGCGACCAGGCGGGGCTCGACACGTCGGCGTCCGCGCCGCGGCGGGTGCCACGACGCCAGCAGTGACCGAAGCATGCCTCCGGCGCGCGCAACTGGCCCGGTCCTTCTTCCGCCGCCTCCTCAAACTGGAGTATAAAGCAGCGCAGCGCCTGTGGCAACTCTTTTCATCTCCTGGGTGCACGAGAGTAAGTACACTGAAGCATCTGCCCGTCGCCACCTGAATCTTTTCATGAATCTGAGGTCTTTCGATCTGTTCTTGACCTGCCTGTTCAAGCCTGGTGCCTTTGTGGCACTTAACTGACGCACGCCACGGTGCCATCTAGATTGTTCTGGACTCATGGGTTCCCTCACAAGTTAGTACTCTTCTCGAGTTTCTTATCGTGCACGGTACATTTTGATGGTCAATTTCGTAACCAGGAGCTCCTTACCAATTCCTGTAACAACGTTTCAGGTTCTTGGCTGATGAACTTGTGCGGGGGCCCAATTTGCTCCAGGCAAGGCGTAGTCTCGTGCGCATGGAAAGAATTTTTCGACGCCTCCACTTGCTTGAATCATCTGCTGGTGACTGGCATCGCCGCGCTGCTCGTCGTCATCCTTGCACTCCAACTGTTCGTCAGAATTCCTAAGAGGAGGGCATCCACGGGACAGCTTGTCGTGCTCGGTTCACCGCTGCATTTGGCTGCTGTAGTGTTCGATGGATTACTGGGGCTCGTTTATCTTGGGCTAGGACTGTGGATGCTGGGGAGTAGTAGCTTCAACCAAGGAGCTTCTGCTTACCTGCCGCATTGGTGGCTCACAACCTTGGCTCAAGGATTCAATTTGCTCCTTGTCAGTTTTGCTTTCAGCATCAGAGCACGGATTCTCGGGGCGGCCTTTGTTCGGTTTTGGTCGTTTTTTCTGACCATTTATGCTTCATACATTTGTTGCTCATCGGTTGTTTACATACTCGTGGAAAAGACAGTCACCATGAAGGCTTGTTTGGATGTTCTGTTCCTACCAGGCGCACTACTACTCCTTGTCTATGGAATTTGGCACATTAAGGACAATGGTTATGAACAAATTGAAAGTGCTTTATTGAAGCCCCTGAGCACTGAGACTGCTGTGGACACGGCTGATTCTGAGGGTAATGTAACCCCTTTTGCTAAAGTTGGGGTTTTCAGTGTGATGTCGTTTTGGTGGCTGAATCCTCTGATGAAGATGGGTTATCAGAAGCCCCTTGAAGAGAAAGACCTACCACTTTTAGGTGCCACAGATCGAGCATATAACCAGTACTTGATGTTCTTGGACAAGCTGAATAGCAAGAAGGGGTTGCAGCCACATGTCACTCCTTCAGTCTTTTGGACTATCATTTCTTGTCACAAAAGCGGGATAATGGTCTCAGGTTTCTTTGCGTTGCTCAAGGTGCTCACGCTATCTTCAGGTCCTGTGCTTCTAAAGGCGTTCATTAATGTTTCGCTTGGGAAAGGAACATTTAAATATGAAGGCTATGTGCTGGCTGCAGCATTGTTCTTCTGCAAATGCTGTGAATCTTTGTCAGAGAGGCAGTGGTTTTTCCGCGTTCGGAGGTTAGGACTCCAGGTGAGGTCATTCCTGTCAGCTGCTATCTATAAGAAACAACAGAGGCTATCAAGCTCAGCAAAAATGAAGCATTCTTCTGGAGAAATCATGAACTATGTCACTGTTGATGCCTATCGAATTGGGGAATTCCCATACTGGTTCCATCAAACATGGACAAGTGTCCAACTTTGCATTGCTCTAGTAATTCTATATAATGCAGGTTCGATGGATGCCTGGGGCTCGCTTATCTTGGGCCAACGTCTTCACCTTTGTTGCAACTCTGCGCCTTGTGCAAAATCCAATTCGACAGATACCAGAGGTAATTGGAGTTGTGATACAAGCTAAAGTTGCTTTCACTAGGATAGCAAAGTTTCTTGATGCACCTGAGCTGAATGAACAAGTGAGGAAGAACAACCATGTGGGATCTGAGTATCCAATAGAGATAAACTCATGCAGTTTCTCATGGAATGAGAGCCTATCAAAACCAACTCTAAAGAATATAAATTTGGTAGTCAGAACTGGAGAGAAGGTTGCAATATGTGGTGAGGTAGGGTCAGGAAAGTCAACACTTTTGGCTGCAGTACTTGGAGAGGTCCCGAAAACTGAGGGCGAGGTATGCCTTTTCTGTTATATACCTTACAATCTATGAAACAAAAAATCATAGGTCTCTCCACAAAAAATGGCAAACCTCCAAAAAAATTTTGTGGGGTTATGATGCACACATCCAAAAATATGGCACCTTGCTGGAGTTTGTTTTGTATTAAAATCTACCTCTAAGTTTGTCACTACAAATGGTTATAGTCAAAATTTACTGCCTAATAGTTAGGCTATACAATATTACTTTGTGCATATCAGATTCAGAACCTTGGTTGCTAATTTATTTCTCAAAATACACTCTGCAGACTGCAGACAACTGCATCGTGTTATGTTCTGCAAAATTATGATTATTTATCTTGATAATCAAGGTTTTCAGAATCACGATCTTGAAAAGAATAGAGATTCTTATGTAGGAATGGAGATCATGGGATCAATATAAAATCCAAAATCAGCTCTCCTACGTTTTCCGAGAAAAATATAAAATCTAAAATTCATAAATATCCGTGTGTTTTTAACAGTGGTATGGTTTTCAATAACTCTAGAACTTAGAGGGTTGAACTCCGGGAGTTGTTGAAACTCCCGTCCCAACCCGGGTTCAAAACACGGCACATTATTAGAACAAAGCCTGGTGGGAGTCTCCCACCATGGTTGAGTTTTTTTTCAAGAACTTATATAAAATGTGGTGCAAATGAAAGATCATGTGTTTTCTATGCAAATTATAAAGTGCTAAAAGAACAAAAGCAATAGAATTAAAATTTTACGTACACAAGTGACTTTTTATAGTAGTTACAGGAATTGGTAGAATCAAGTAGATTGTATGAAAGTTTGACTATGTTCATTCAGTATTTTTGGTAGGTCAGTGACTAACATGAATGCTAGTTAGGTTTTCTTATTAGAAAATATTAATTGATCCTTAAATCTCCAGATTCAAGTTTGTGGAAAAATTGCATACGTTTCTCAGAATGCATGGATCCAAACAGGAACTGTGCAAGATAATATTCTCTTTGGATCTTCAATGGACAAGCAAAGATACCAAGAAACACTGTTGAAGTGCTCTTTGGTTAAGGACCTTGAACTGTTGCCATATGGAGACCGTACTCAAATTGGAGAGAGAGGAGTCAATCTCAGCGGTGGTCAGAAGCAGCGTGTTCAGCTTGCTCGTGCACTATACCAAAATGCTGACATATATCTCCTTGATGATCCTTTCAGTGCTGTTGATGCCCACACAGCAACAAATCTCTTTAATGTAAGGATCGCAAAACAGTACTCAACTGCAATATTATTTGATTATAAACAATTTTAGAAACCCTTTCTTTTGTTTGACAGGAATATGTTATGGGAGCTCTATCAGACAAGACTGTTCTTCTGGTGACCCACCAAGTGGATTTCTTACCTGTATTTGATTCCATCCTGGTCAGTTTTTTACACATCAGGAGGGAGGGATGTGCAGGCTGGGAGCCTGGGACTGACCCTCTTGCTCCTAATTTGTGCACTTTGGGGTCTGATTTTTAAAGAAACTTGTAGTAGCTATGTTATATAGCTCCTGATTAAATCCTATCTCTTCTAGGTCTTGTTTAACCCCTGTTATGTCAAATTGTGGTTCTGCCACTCAGTCTAATCAATCTCTGCTGTAGGGAATAATTGCTGTGTATTCCTCCAAACCCTAATGGGTGGGTAATATGTTATCTGTACATGGGCCTCTAGATGGCCCTAATACATGGGCCCTCCCCCCCCCCCCGCCCCGCAGCCACAACTAGCCACCGGCTACGTTGAGGCTGAATCGAAACTCCGAGAACGTCGAGGAGGGCAGACCCTTCGTGAAGATGTCAGCAAACTGGGAGGTGGTCGGGACATGGAGGACCCGAACGTTGCCGATGGCAACCCGGTCACAAACGAAGTGCAAGTCGATCTCTACATGCTTCGTCCGCTGATGCTGAACCGGGTCGGCGGAGAGGTACACGGCGCTGACGTTGTCGCAGTATACGAGCGTGCTCTTGGCGAGCGGGCTGTGAAGCTCCGCCAAGAGCTGTCGAAGCCAGGACGCCTCCGCCACGCCGTTACCGACAGCCCGGTACTCCGCCTCGGCACTGGAGCGGGAGACAACCGGCTACTGCTTGGACGACCAGGAGACAATGTTGCCGCGTAGGAAGACTGCATAGACTGAGGTGGAGCAGCGAGTACCCGGGCACCCAGCCCAGTCAGCGTCGGTGTAGACGACCAGCTCAGCAGAGGGAGACCGGTGGAGGACCAGCCCGAAGTCAACAGTGCCACGGACATAGCGAAGAAGGCGCTTCAGAGCAGCAAGATGTAACTCCCGGGGATCATGCATATGGAGGCAAATCTGTTGAACGGCATACGTGAGGTCCGGCCTGGTGAAGGAGAAAACTACAAGGCACCAGCAAGACTCCGGTATGCAGTAGGGTCAGCCACGAGATCACCCGTAGCTGCAGACAGCTTTGCCTGGCTATCGACAGGAGTGGAACATGGCTTGCAATCTGACATGCCAGCCCGCTCCAAAATATCAAGAGCATACTGTCGCTGGTGAAGGAAGAGGCCAGAAGGACGGGTCTCCACAGTGACACCCAAGAAGTGGTGGAGCTGACCCAGATCCTTCATAGCAAACTCCTGCTGCAGGGACGAGATGATGTGCCGAAGTAACTGCTGGCTGGAAGCTGTGAGGACAATATCATCAACATAGAGCAGCAGATAAGCAATCTCATCCCCATGCCGATAGATGAACAAAGAAGTGTCGGACTTGGCCTCCGTGAACCCCAATGATACCAAGAACGTGGCAAATCGGGAGTACCAAGCCCGAGGAGCCTGCTTTAGACCATAGAGAGACTTGTTGAGTCGACAGACCAGATCTGGTCGACTGGAATCAACAAACCCCGCGGGCTAACTGCAGTAGACTGTCTCTGACAATGTGCCATGTCGAAAGGCATTCTTCACATCCAGCTGATGCACCGGCCAGGAGCGAGAGAGAGAGCAAGCGAGAGGACCGTGCGCACGGTAGCAGGCTTCACCACTGGACTGAATGTCTCATCATAATCCACACCAGGCCGCTGGGTGAACCCCCGGAGAACCCAGCGAGCCTTGTAACGCTCCAGAGTACCATCAGCCCGGCGCTTATGCGTCCAGATCCACTTGCCGGTCACCACGTTGCAATCAAACGGACGCGGCACAAGGTCCCATGTCTGGTTGACAAGAAGAGCCTCGTACTCCTCTTCTATCGCACGATGCCAGTTAGGATCCGCCAGGGCGTCACGGACATAGGAGGGTACCGGAGAGATCCGTGGCTCACCCTCGGTGGTAGAGAGAGCCGCGGGTCGAAGAACACCAGCCACCTGCCGAGTCACCATGGGATGAACATGACGAGGGTCCCGATGGATAATCGGCGGGTGGTACACGTCTGGCTCGACACGAGAGCGAAGCGGTGGTGGTGGTGGCGGCGACGACTCCGGTGGAGGTGTCGGTGGAGACGGAGCCGTCGGACGGCGCTCGAAGACGCACACAGGATGCGCGTAGCGTACGGGGGCCTCTGGGGCCGGAGCCGGAGGTCCTGGCGCCAGTGCGGGCACCGAACGACGTCGGTACACCTGCACCCGGCTCAGCGAAGCGCACGGGAGGAGCCGGGGAAACGCGGTGAAGTAGGCGGCACCGGGAGTGGTGTCGGTGCACCAGGAAGCCCTGCGGGAAAAGGACAGACAGAAATGGGTGGCTGAACCACCGGGTCCGAAAACATAGACTCCAACTCAGGGTCAGGGGAAGGTGGAGAGGAGGTAGAGTAAGGAAAATCCGACTCGTCGAAGACAAAGACCCGGTGAGAAGTGAGGTCAAAGCAGCGCTACCTCTTGTACTCAGGAGAGTAACCAAGAAACACACAACGAGTCGAGCGAGGCGCCAGCTTGTGAGGAGCAGTGGCGGTGTTGTTAGGGTAACATGCACACCCGAAGACACGAAGGTAATCGTAGTCAGAAGGGGTACCGAAGAAAGCGGAGCAGGGGCGCCTGGCGCGCCCCAGCGTGCCCCAGGGGCGGCGCGGCGGCAGCACGAGAGAGGGCCGCGCGAGCCGCGCCCAGTGTGCCCAAACCCTAATGGGTGGGTAATATGTTATCTGTACATGGGCCTCTAGATGGGCCTAATACATGGGCCCTGTGGGCTACATATCTATACACCAACAATCTCCATGCGCGTGTGTGCAGCAGCCAGTTTTTCTGAAACTAGCTTTTAGTGGCTCACCCTTCTAACTGATAATTAAATGATTTTTTTTCTCTGAAAGATGCATGAATGATATCCTACTTAGGTATGGTTAGCTCTCCTGCTGCCACTTAGGGAAAAATTGTATGCAATGGTATTGATCCCTCCATGATTTTTTATTTTATTTACTGATTTGTTGATGTCATCTAAAACTAGTGTTGTTTTTTGCAGTTCATGTCAGATGGGGAGGTTATTCGGTCTGCACCTTATCAAGAGCTATTGACACATTGCCAAGAATTTCAAGGCCTTGTAAATGCGCATAAAGATACCATTGGTATTTCTGAACACAACAACATGCCCCCAAAAAGAGCAAAGGAAATATCAACCAAGGAGATAAAAGATATTCATGGAGGCAGATATAGAGAACATGTGAAGCCGTCACCAGAAGATCAACTGATCAAACGAGAGGAAAGAGAAATGGGGGATACAGGTCTCAAGCCTTATATGCTCTACCTGTGCCAGAAAAAGGGCTTCTTGTACGCCTTTCTCTGTGTTACTTCCCACATGATTTTCTTAGCTGCGCAAATATCGCAGAATTCATGGATGGCTGCCAATGTCCAAAATCCTAGAGTTAGCACATTGAAGTTGATTTCTGTGTATATCGCTATCGGAGTTTGCTCAGTGTTCTTCATACTTTTTAGAACTTTAT
This sequence comes from Echinochloa crus-galli, assembly GCA_900205405.1. NCBI lineage: Eukaryota > Viridiplantae > Streptophyta > Magnoliopsida > Poales > Poaceae > Echinochloa > Echinochloa crus-galli. Next base: position 100,789 of record OAMR01000854.1, on the reverse strand, counting down.
CAGCCATTGTTCTTGGGATCCAGACATCAAGATCCCTATTTTCCCAATTACTAAACTCACTATTCCATGCACCAATGTCATTTTTTGACTCCACTCCTCTTGGAAGGGTACTTAGTCGGGTAATAATTCTTAACAAATTGGAAATAAACCAAAATTTCATATAATCTGAAGATTTTATGCTGATGGATTAACTTGTCTTTCTTTTTCATGCAGGTTTCTTCAGATCTGAGTATTATTGACCTTGATGTTCCAATGGTCTTCATGTTTACCAGTAGTGCCAGCTTAAATGCATATAGTAATCTAGGGGTATTGGCTGTTGTTACATGGCAAGTTCTGTTTGTTTCAGTGCCAATGATAGTTTTAGCAATCACATTGCAGGTAATTTAGACAGGTTTTGTCGATTAGATCATATTTCGTGCGTTACAACAGTTACCAATCAAACCCACAGCTCCCTTTCGAATGAAACATGCTGTGTTTTATCGTGCAGAGGTACTATTTAGCCTCAGCTAAGGAATTGATGCGGATCAACGGAACTACAAAATCTGCTCTGGCTAATCATTTAGGTGAATCGATTTTGGGGGCAGTCACAATAAGGGCCTTTGAGGAAGAAGATCGTTTCTTTGCTAAAAATTTGGAGCTTGTTGACAAGAATGCCGGTCCAATCTTTTATAATTTTGCTGCAACTGAATGGCTGATTCAACGCTTGGAGACAATGAGTGCTTTGGTCCTTTCATTTTCAGCCTTTGTCATGGCTCTTCTTCCTACAGGAACTTTCAGCCCTGGTGAGTAATAGTAGTAGCAAGGATCACCTAAATTGTTCTAGATATTGGTCAAAGTTAAAAAAGAAACATCTTGCAAACTCCATGAACTTTAATTATTGTATCTAATTTTCAATAAATTCTTAGATGCAATGCTAAGAAACTTTGGCTTTTGCTTTCATGGCCTATTAGAGCCATGAAAAATTAAGGTAAAGGTAAATTTGTTACTAGCCAGCTGGGCAGGGTATCTTGTGAAGATGAATGCATTTTTCAAACTATCATTTCTGACGATTTTATATAGATATTTGGTACTCCCTCTGTTCCAAATGATAGCTCGTTTTGGCTTTTCTACATACATTGTTTTTGCTATGCATCTAGACATAGCGTATATCTAGATGCATAACAAAATTAATGTATCTAGTAAAGCCAAAACTACCTATAATTTAGGATGGAAGTAGTATATTTTATGTCAATGCAGATTTAGTGACAATTTTTTATATTCGGAATTTTTCTGTACTAAACCTGATGAAATATTGTTTTGGCTATTTCTTCTTTTCTGTGGCCCCTTGACTCAGTGACATACACACTTGGGCATTTGGTGTATTCATGTTATGGGGAGTGAACATTCCTATCTGAAACACTAAGTACTTATGTTCATTGTTGCACAGGTTTTGTAGGAATGGCGTTGTCGTATGGTCTATCCCTAAATGTGTCCTTTGTTAACTCCATTCAAAGACAATGCAGCCTGGCAAATCAAATTATCTCTGTGGAAAGAGTAAATCAGTACATGGACATACAAAGTGAAGCAGCAGAAGTTATTGAAGAAAACCGACCTGCTCCAGACTGGCCCCAAGTTGGCAGGGTGGAGCTTAAAGATTTAAAAGTACTCCAAGACAATTATTTACATGTATTCTATGCATGACCGAACCTTTATGATTTGTAACAATTTTTTTATTGTCTTTCATTCAACAGATTAGGTATAGGCAAGATTCTCCCCTCGTACTACATGGAATCTCTTGTACGTTTGAAGGTGGTCATAAGATTGGTATAGTTGGCCGAACAGGAAGTGGAAAGACGACTTTAATTGGTGCATTGTTTCGTCTTGTGGAGCCAGCTGGAGGGACAATTATTATAGACTCAGTAGACATCACCAGAATAGGCTTACACGATCTGCGTTCCCGTTTGGGCATCATTCCACAAGATCCAACACTGTTTCAGGGTACCGTAAGATATAATTTAGACCCTCTTGGGCAATTCTCAGATCAACAAATATGGGAGGTCAGATGTCTTCAAAAATATTCATGTTTTTCTTTCTCACCATATTCAGTATTTTTTTATATTTTTGGAAATGAATAGACAGGAGAGCTGTGAAAGAAATGACAGCATAGTTTCAGTGCAGATTAGTTTACCATTTAAAAGGTTATTCTGAAAGAACATGATGTAATGTTCAAAAGTGAGCCCCTTTCCTCTTTTGTCTACGATGAAAAATTCAGCTCAGCATTTCTTTTTTTCTTTGCGGATATTCAGCTCAGCATTTCTGGAACGCGATAATTGCATGAATAAACTGTTTTACTTGCATGCAAATGTAATAAGTTGTCTTTATTTTTATGCAATTTGTAAATCTTAGAACACCAAAGGGATCATCTTTCTTCTCTGATGCAGGTACTTGACAAATGTCAGCTGCTTGAAGCTGTCCAGGAAAAGGAACAGGGATTGGATTCACTGGGTAGATCACTTTGCTGCATCTGTAATTCTATACTTTTATTTTTGGAATCTTTACAAGAATTTCAACCTTAACATGTCCCCACGCTAAAGTTTTTTCAAACTAGCCATAATTCAGACTAGGGATGATAGCACATGTGCTACTATGGTAACCTGGTTTGAACCATCTTGCTTTAAAAATGCATGGGCAGAGCTCCTGCCATTTCTGTTTGCGATGAACTCTGGGTTTTCCATTTAAAACACATATTTGTCGGCTGTATTATTATGCAGTATGATATCTGGAATTATCATATTTACTATATTGAGTATTGACGGAGATCTTTTTGTGTAGTTGTGGAAGACGGTTCCAACTGGAGCATGGGCCAAAGGCAGCTCTTCTGTTTGGGACGTGCACTTCTAAGAAGATGCCATATCTTAGTTCTCGATGAGGCCACGGCATCTATAGACAACACAACAGATGCTATCCTTCAGAAAACGATCAGGACAGAATTTAAAGATTCCACTGTTATTACTGTCGCTCACCGTATACCAACCGTTATGGACTGCAGTATGGTACTTGCAATGAGTGATGGTTTGTTTCTCTTTTCGTTTAACTTGCTAGAAATACAGTGATCCTCTTTTCTAGTTACCATCTCATGAATCAGCATATTTGATCTGGAATTTGGGTTTTATATTGTTGATACAAGAGAACAATTACTTTTCCACCTTATTACCTTTTCTGCACTGATTTATCTAGTATAGTTCTGTCACATCTTAAAGAAAATAAGAATTGAAATATCCTGACCTTTATTCTTTTCCTTTTATGTTCAACTGTTTATTCTTAGTATGAAAAAGTATGTCTTACGATAATTTTCAAGGATACATTACCATTGCCCATACTAATGAATTCAACCTACTTCCAGGGAAAGTGATGGAGTATGACAAACCTATGAAGCTTATGGAAACTGAAGGATCCCTCTTCCGTGAACTCGTCAAAGAGTATTGGTCATATGCATCGAGTGGAAATATTTAGGAGAAAGGGAATTTATTGATTATAGATGTTTACTCGCTGCGGTCTGTTAAGTGAGACAAGCAGAAACTTTGGCTCGTTTGTTGGGGGAGCTCGTCTACTTGGAGCCAGAATAAAAGGCGCCAGACATTGTGGAGAAATGCTTTTGTCATCTGGTTTCTACCTGTAGTTTTAGCAGTGCACGGGCAGCTTCAGTTTACGCATCCAGCTGCCTTCAAGTGCTAAACAGAAAAATGGGCTGTGTGAGATGAAAAAAATGGTAGTGCCTCCAATCTGCATGCCTGCATCTATGTGGGGTGCTTGGTTAGGCAGGCATTGGAAGGAGATAATTATTCCAAGTGCTTAGAAGGAGAGTGTTCTGGGCATTAAGATTCAGATAGCTAAGGAAACAAGTTTCCGACCTGTATATCTTAATGTCTTGGTGATAAAAGGTTTATCACAGACAGTTTACTTGAGATAAGCCCTTATGACATAAGGCGGCGATAAGATTTTTAGTGCACTATGAACTGCTAGTGGTTATGGCATATCACATATAGTTAGTTACTTAGTTATATCTTTCAGACAACTCACTTGTGCAGGCTGGTGCAACGGACTACTCGAATGGCTAACTTTCTTGCGGCCTCCTTTGTGGAAATTTAGTGACTATAATGACAGATCGATACCTTGTGCGTGTATAAGAGCAGCGGTCAAAGAGCAGGCTCACTAAACCTTGTCCATGTTATGGACCTGCTATTGCACAGCGTGACTCTCCCGATAATGTTTAAATGAATTATCTGTGTACATATTCATGTATTCAAATTTTGGATTTTTTTAAAACTTCAACAGGGCAAGCTTTCTTTGTTCATACTTAGCTTAATATGGAAAAAAATAGAGCAATTTGAATGTTAGACAAGCAGAAATTTTTGGATGCCTCATTTCAAAGTTTTTCAATTTCAGTAGAAAAATTTTAGATATATTATTACAAGGTTGAGGATGTAGGAATTTTTCTTGATTTAATTGTTTCTGAATTAGAGGTAGAAAGGATTGGATATGTAATTTTAAAATAGGATATGTAGGAAGCTAAGCGACCCAACGGCGTCGTATTCGTCATCACCCCCACCGCCCAGCTCCAGCGGCCTTCGTCCGCCTCCGCCGCCTCCACCGCCCCCGACTCAATCCTGACCCTAACCGAGTGGCGGCGGCGCGCAGGCCATCTGCTTGGAGCGCTATGTGCCAGGGCATTAACTTAATGAAGTTATTAATATGTTGTTTGAAAGTTTTCGACTTTCAAGTATAAAGATTTTGATGTGTGGCAGGAAGCTAGAGATATTGGAACTTTGAAATATGCCATGTGAAAGTCTTCATTACTAGTACACAAGTTTTGATATGCGGCTCAAATACTATGGGTATGTGAAGTTGTAAATATGCAATTTGAAAGTTTATAAATCTCAAAAGGCTTTGATATGTGGCTTCAAAGATGAAGATATAGGACATTTTGAACAAGGGATTACATTTTTTTATTAATACTGGATAGAAAGGTTTTGATACATAGCTTGAAAATTGCAGATGTATCAAGTGAGTATGTAGTCTAAAAAACATTTAATTCCTTTGTGCACATATTTTGGCATACGGATTGAAACCAGAAATTGTAGGAAGTTTTGGATATGGAGTTTTGAATGTTTTTGAATTCCGTGTATAGAGGTTGTAATATTGTGACATTCATGGTGATTAACATCTCTAAAACAATGTTTAGCACAAGGTTAAGCTCTAATGACAATTTAGAGGGTAATGAGTTCAAATTTCCCCAAAAGAAACAAATTTGGAGAAATCCAAGTTTGACATGCAATTCTGGAAGAAAATTTGGCAAAACAAGGAAAGCAAGGTCTTAATATGCCAAATTTAGAAACAAGTCATTTAGGGAGACATTAAGAGACTCTGAGTTCAAAATATAAGCCTAACTTTGAAATTGGGATAAAATTTAGTGAAAAAATAAGTTTAGTGAATATATAAAAGTAAGTCAAAATCTCCGATGGAACACTACTAAAAAAATGTTTCCAGGAGCGGGCTAAAACCTATTTGTAGGGCAAGGCTTTGACGCCCACGTTTGCTTTTTGTAGATAGAAATAGCTGTTTGCAGGAGCAAACTTGCAGCCGCTTCAGCTATTGGCATTTTGAGGGCCCCTGGAAATAGATTTCGAGAAAACAAAAAAATAATAAAAAAATTGAAAAATAGCTAAGAAAGAAAGAAAATATCCCATCCAACCAGCCACCACGAATAACCCCTACTACTCTTAAAACGGTAGCAATTTTGGACGAATTATGCGCACTTATGTTGACCGGGTTCGAACGGCTTTCCTCTAGCCTCACGCATAACCTCCTCTCCACCACACCACACAATCACTCAACTTCATGAGATATGCTTTCATTTTCTATTAACTCAGAAATAGATTTCCAGGGGCGGATGACCCATAAAAAACGACAAAATAATTTTATGATATATTTTTTATTTATTAAGGGTGAAAATGGTATGGATATTATCCGTTCGTATTCGAGTTTATATTCATTTAGAAGGGTTTATATCTATCCGAATCCGAATCCGAATCCGGATAGTTAGTATCCGCCACCGATCCGAATCCGAATACAAAAAGTTGGATATTTAGAATGTCGATATCCATCCCTATCTTATCCGTCACAAGTTGACACTATCCGTATCTGAGAGAGAAAAACATATTTGATCCGAATCCAGTAGTATCCGTCCGTATTTGATCCGTTTTCATCCCTACTATTTATAGTGATATACTTTGCACATATATTACTAGTGAAATTTAAAAATATCTTAATACGCTTATATATGGAAAGGACCCCATTATCGGGAGAGGGGCCTCTTTATAGGCTGTGGGCAAGAGCCCCCTCCTCCCCTACCCCTTTTTTCCCCATATTCAGCAGCATATTCGCAGTCCAGTCGGCATTGTGGGTGGACTCCGAAGTCCTCCAGCCCGCGCGCGTGCTCCTCCTTTCCTTTTCCTTCACCTCGGATCCTCCCATAAAGCTTGCGATCCAGCTTCCCCCAATTCCACCCGAAACTCTGCACCTCCCGCAAAATCACCCAAACCTCGCGCCGCCGCAGGCTACAACCGGCGAGAATCACATGATGCCGTCGCACAACCCCCGCAAGCGCGGCCCGCCGGCTCCAAGTCCACCCGCCGCCCCGCCCGTCAGGCTCCCGCCGCCGGGTTTCGTCGCTGATCGCCCGGAGGCCGCGGCGCGCGTGGAGCGCCTGCTGCGCTACCAGTTCCGCGACCGCGCCCTCCTCGAGGAGGCGCTCACGCACCAGTCCTTCTCCGAGTCCGTGACCTCCTACCAGCGGCTCGAGTACGTCGGGGACGCCGCGCTCGGCCTCGCCTTCACCAACTACCTCTACCTCACCAACCCCACCCTCGGCCCCGGCGCTCTCTCCACGCTCCGCGCCGCCAACATCTCCACTGAGAAGCTCGCGCGCGTCGCCGTCCGCCACGACCTCTACCCGCTGCTCCGCCGCAAGTGCGCCCGCCTAGATCTCCTAGTAAGCGCATAATCTTCCTCGAATCCCCGGAACTCTGTAAATCTGGGAGTATTTTTGATTCTTATCTACTAGGATCGATTTGGTGCTTGTGCTGGGTTGCCTTTGAAGGGCAGGTCAGGGTATAGTCGTATAGATAAATGGTAAAACTGTCTCGTCATATTAGGCTAGACTATATTTATAGCAAAGCACTGTAGTGCTATGCCTACTTTGAAAACCCACTGCAGTATTTCAGATCAGTAATCAGTTGTTTGCTTATGCTCTGTAATTGAATTTTTTACATAGTCCAGTTGGCAGTACAAAAAAGAGGACATTGAAAGGGTGTAGCTGAGTGTTTCTCTAAAACTCCAAACTAATGGTTTCAATTAATAAACTATATGTTAAAAAACTCCATGGTACCCGATGGAGCGACCTCATCCAGTTTTCCTCTTAATGGAGCTGTTAGTTTTGTTTTTACCGATTGAAAAAGGATCATTATATGCAACAAATGTTGCTTTTAAGTTACATTGTATGTGCACAGAAAAAAATTAAAAGTATGGCCAGGCTCAGGCCATACTCTTTAATTATTAGCTGTTATCTGCTGCTGTTCCTAATTATTTAATTATTTTGAATGTGCGCAAAGTATCCTGCAAATTTCTAAGGAACTAAAAAGATTTGAACACATTTACCTTTATATTTGCCAAACTTACTGGCTCGACCTGGCTGCTTTTTACAACGAATATGGACACCTTTATTTCTGATTGCAAATGCACACTGAAATTTAGTTTATTTTTACATTGTCATTTTCTGAACAATTGATGTTTTTGATCTAGTAGTTTTTTTAGGTTCACTGTAAGCCCTCTGTTTATAAATGTTGTGTCCTCATGTTGTATCTCATTCCTTTAAAGGTTCATTTGTAAAATACCATATGTTTTGATGATTGTGTTTTTCATGGTATACCATATGCAGGTAGGCCAGTTTATTGAGTCAGTGAAACAAGAACTAAAAGATGACCTTGCCACTGCACCCTATGGTGGTAGTGTGGTAAAAGCTCCCAAGGTGCTTGCGGATATTGTTGAGTCCATCGCTGCTGCTGTCTACGTTGATTGCAAATTTGACCTTGAGAAGCTTTGGAAGGTTTGTCATTCATTAGTTATGTTTAGTTCATTTCGTTCACAAAAATATGCCATTTCTACATTGATGTAGACTCTGAAATTACTTTGACTATTTTTATCTTACTAGATCAGTAAAAACTACACCATAAAACGGATTTCTTGGTTTAATAAAATTATTTCTATGACATACCTATTGCAAAGCTGCACTTCTGACCAATTCCTTCCTATTCTAATCAATAGACTCGAAACAACCATACTCATTAGCAAAGGGCACATGGTATATTTTACCTTCATCTTTTACACACATCAGATTACGATCTGCTGTTTGCAATAAGAAGATGGAGTAGAGGAGCTCTTGTCCTCAGTGCTTCATTCTTAGGATGACAGGTTGTCATCGCAGCCAGTTAAAATGACCTTATGTCCCCTACAATTGTGTGCCTGGTTTAGAATGTACTTTTGAAATATAGTTTAAAAGTATAGTTTGGTCAAAGTATATATGTACATATATCCTGAAAATATTTTAATTAAAATTTGTGTATGATACCTTTTACCTACATCTATATCTAATCTATTCCAGTAGAATTAAAAACAATTCCCACCTAAAATTTTCGTACCCTCCCTTCACAGAGGACCCACATGTCGAGTCCGTGGGGGAAAGTGCGTTGATGAGTTTGCAATGTCAAACGAAAAAGAACACTTTCTAGAGGATTTCCACTATTTGTAGGCTATTTTTTTCACCAAAAAACTTACCCGGCTTGCCTACCCACGCTATGGCCTTCTTAATCTAATTTTATCGTTGGACATTGACCTTTCCTAATTCCTTTGACTGCCTGTTGTGCAGTCTTGTTTCCTATTGAACGTGCATGTCGCATGTGTGTTCTTGATAATTCGTAGTAATTATGTATGTAATCATTGAAATGACACATCTATGAATATATATTAGTTTACTTGGATGAAATTTGTCTGCATGATGTTTGGAAAGACATATCTATGAAGAGAGATTAGCTTACTTGGATTAACTGGCGGTAGTGACAGCTTTACTGTATGATTATGTTTATTGTATGATAACTGGTCCAGGTTACAAGGTGGCTCTTTGAGCCAATTGTCACAGCAGAAACTGTAGATGAACAACCTGTGACTACATTGCATGAGTTATGCCAGAAACATGGCAAAGTTGCACAGTTCAAGACATGGCAGAGGGGTGGGATGACAGTGGTAAATGTATTTGTTGGTGGGGAGATGGTTGGGCTTGGCTCCTCAGAGCATAAGGTAATTGCTAAGCTCAATGCTGCACGAGATGCGTTATGCAAGCTTGTTGGTGATGCAAAGGAGCAAGTGTCGACCACTGGGGTTAGCAATGGATCGGGTGATGAGATTGAGGAGCTCAGGGAGTGTAAACATAAACTTACTGAGCAGTGCATTGGAAAGAATTGGCCAAAACCCATCTTTAAGTAAGGTTCTTGACTCTTTTGTCAATTTTATAGACATAAATCAATAATGCACTTATGTCGCCCTCATTGCCAGCTTCATGAGTGTTATGTTTGGTAACAGCATGATATGCATTTCCATTCTCCAAAATCAAATGATATTATAGAGTGGATTTAATTTTGTAGCAGATGTAAAATTTTAGTCTGATCAATCTTGTTGTTTGGTTACTTTATTCTGCACCTTGTATTCAAATTTTGTCGTTAGTCTAATTTCATTCTTGTATCATTTAGCCCTGGCCAGACTGTAGTAACTTCATTTTTTTTCTTACTACATTGCTGGAACAAACTTGGAAACATGATTGTTTCTTGTATGTGTGCATCTCAGGTGAAAACGCCACAAATATTGGAAATCTTGCAAATTTGAAAAAAAGGCACCTAGATGCTTTTGGTTTATAATTTGGCACACCTATATTTGAGACTATGAATGAATCCACACAAAATTTAAAGTTCAAAGTTGATCTAGTTTAATAGGTACAAAAATGACATTCAAGTGCTACCCACTAGAAGGCTGCATATGCACATCAAATGTATTTTCACAAATGAAACTGAATTTGAACTTGAAGGTTTCTGTGAATGTGTATCGTGACATCATCTATAGCCTAATTTCAAAAATTTTCCAAGCTTCTAGGTATGGTTTTTGACAAACTTGCAAAATTTCCAATGTTTGTGGTTTTTCTTTACTTGAGATGCACCTTGCACCCATCTTTTGCAGACTATTCACCATTCGAGTGCCAAATCACTATGGGTGACCAAAAACAGTTATGAGAAGGTTTTTGATTTCAAGGCCTTTTTGATTTGGAAACTAATATGTAACTGAAATGACAAACCTTTGAGGAGCTCAGGGGGTGTAAACATAAACTTACTGAGCAGTGCATTGGAAAGAATTGGCCAGAACCCATCTTTAAGTAAGGTTCTTGACTCTTTTGTCAATTTATAGACATAAATCAATAATGCATGCCCTCATTGCCAGCTTCATGAGCGTTATGTTTGGTGACAGCATGATATGCATTTCCATTCTCCAAAATCAAATGATATTATAGAGTGGATTTAATTTTGTAGCAGATGTAAAATTTTAGTCTGATCAATCTTGTTGTTTGGTTACTTTATTCTGCACCTTGTATTCAAATTTTGTCGTTAGTCTAATTTCATTCTTGTATCATTTAGCCCTGGCCAGACTGTAGTAACTTCATTTTTTTTCTTACTACATTGCTGGAACAAACTTGGAAACATGATTGTTTCTTGTATGTGTGCATCTCAGGTGAAAACGCCACAAATATTGGAAATCTTGCAAATTTGAAAAAAAGGCACCTAGATGCTTTTGGTTTATAATTTGTCACACCTATATTTGAGACTATGAATGAATCCACACAAAATTTAAAGTTGAAAGTTGATCTAGTTTAATAGGTACAAAAATGACATTCAAGTGCTACCCACTAGAAGGCTGCATATGCACATCAAATGTATTTTCACAAATGAAACTGAATTTGAACTTGAAGGTTTCTGTGAATGTGTATCATGACATCATCTATAGCCTAATTTCAAAAATTTTCCAAGCTTCTAGGTATGGTTTTTGACAAACTTGCAAAATTTCCAATGTTTGTGGTTTTTCTTTACTTGAGATGCACCTTGCACCCATCTTTTGCAGACTATTCACCATTCGAGTGCCAAATCACTATGGGTGACCAAAAACAGTTATGAGAAGGTTTTTGATTTCAAGGCCTTTTTGATTTGGAAACTAATATGTAACTGAAATGACAAACCTTTCTGGTGATCTGGTTTTTAACTACCAGACCAAATCCAGGATGTTAGATAATCCACATATCAAGCGATCTAGAAACATAATGAAGATGACAAAAACTTCAGTGGCGTTTATGAATTGCAATGGTTACAATTTGTTACAAGTTTTGATCTTTCATGCATATATCATTTTGAGCTGGGTATATCCTCGCATGTTAATGAGTCAGTAACCTGTCAATTTACTTTTCAGGTTGGAAAAAGGAGGTGGCCCTGCACATGATAGGAAGTTTGTGTGCTCTGTTCAGGTTGAAACCCAGAATGGAACTTTTGTAACGCTAGGTGATCCTATGTCAAGGGTAAAGGATGCAGAGAATTCTGCTGCACAGAAGATGGCGGAACTATTGTTGCAGTTGTGAGATCTTTTCATGTACATGGCTAGATCATTTGTAAATTCCTTTGGGAAAAAATATTTTCTTCAAGTATAGTACCTTTTATGGCAGCTGTGTGGAACGTTGGATTATGTCAGCTTAATACCATTTATACTTCTAAAACCATGTATTTCTAGGATGTGTAAATCTAGATAAGCTACTGCTAGTCTGTTAGACAGGGTTTGGCCATTTTGGAAACTAGTTTGACTAATAAAAAAATACCTGAAAAGTTCTGGTTTTGTCCTGTTTTATGTTGCAATATCCATTTTTGAATGTTCTTTTGAGTTTTATGTTTGGATCGTTTCAAAGAAAAGAAAAAAAATCTTTTTTCTGCAGGGAAAAGGGCACTATTAACTCCTACCTAGTTTTCCTTTGGGAAAACACTGGATTTGGTGTGCTAGCTGTTTTTATGATAGTTTACATGTGCGAAGATGATGTTGGAACATGAATGTTTATGAAAAGATAACTTTTTTTTTTATCGGTGTGGAAGTCCAGAGATTTGAAGGTAAGGTAAGATAAAAAAACATGTATTTCTTGTGTTGTTAAAGCCTATATGATTTTAGATTTTAACTTATAATTGTTGATTTTTGTTCAACAGATTAGGTACAAACAAGAATCTGCTCTTGTACTACATCGAAGGTGGAGATATTATTAGATAATTGGACAGACATGACGTGGGAAGTCAACTTATTGTGAATTGTTTTGACCTCAGGAGAGCTGCCCATTGCATTGAAGAAAGTAGTAATAACATAGTCTCAATGCAGATTAGTTTACCATACTTTGCCATTAGATCCAGGGGCGGAGCCAGCAGGGGGTAAGCCCTCCTACAATTTTTAACTATAGGTGAAGAGAAAGAAGGAAAGGAGGAAAAAGAAAAAAAAATGAGGAGGAAGAAGAAAGGGCAACTCACCCTCTTTAAATTTCTGGCTTCGCCACTAATTAGATCATTTAGTTTCTTTTCGGTTAACCACATAGGGGCAAACATTGCATGAAGGGAAGTAATCAGAAATGTAGGCAATCCCTAACTCTTATCAGAAGCCCAACTCAGCTCAAAGCGTAAAGTAAGTTTTTTTTCCCACTTCGGCCCCATCACCGTGCAGCCCGCGGCCTTAGAATGGAAGGAAAAATTAATTATTGTTTCCAGCTTAATTTGGCATGTAATTTACTTAAGGCTACTTTTTGCTAGGCAGGGGTTCTATGTAAGGCCAAATTTAGCTAATGAAGAGCAACTCCAACAGACTAGCTAAATTCTACTCTCTATATTTCTATTTAGCTAGCCATTTAATTAAAGATCCACTCTCTAAATTGCAGTCAATTTCAACAGTTTGTGTAATAATGATAGCTGTATGCATTTTTTAGATGCAGAGGCTGGAATATCAATATATTCCCTTTTCTAAAAAAAATCACACTTCAGTTTATATACAACCCCGGTGGGCCCCGCATGTCATTCTTACTACATCTTCTTCTTCTCCCACCCGCCTCTGCTCCGGCCGGCGAGCACGAGCTCCTCCCCCCGACAGCCACGAGCTACTCCTCCCCTTCGCCGCATGAGCTCCTCCCCGGCGCTCATCCTCCCCCCGGTGTGCATGGCGGCCTCGAATCCCCGCCGCCGTGCGGCCTCCTCCCCGCCGTGTCGCCGCCTCCGAGCGCCTCCGTACCGCTGCGCGCCTCCCCACCACCGCATGCCTTCCCGCCGTCGTGCGCGGCCTCCCCTTCTTCGCGATGCCCCCACCCCCGCCGTGCTTCCCCGCTGCTCGCAGGCCTCCCTCTATGCTCGCGGTTGTGGTACTTCCCCGCCGTCGCGCGCCTCGCAGTGGGAGTTGCTGCACAAGCACGACGCGCGGCTGACCTTGCGCGCGGGCGGGCGGCCGCTGCTTCGATGAGCTGGACCCGCCCCCGTCGACCGAGTGGCTTCGGTGGGAGGACGGGGAGCGGGAGGATGACATCGCCGGCGAAGAGCTCGACGGCACAGGACAGCGACGCGGTCAGGGCTCGCCGCCTACCGCCGGGGAGGCGTGAGCACGGCGCGCTGCAAACCTTGCGCGTTCGCGGGCGGCCGAGTGGCTTCGTTGGGAGGACGGGGAGTAGGAGGATGACGCCGGCGGCGAAGAGCTCATCGGCGCAGGACGACGACGAGGACACGCTACTCCTGCCCCGAGCACATGATACGAGCGAAGGGGATGGGGGGAGATGGAGGGCACGCGGAGGCCGACGGAGATGGCGAGTGGGAACGGCTCGGTAAAAATGCCGAGTGGAGGGGAGAGGATACCAAGTCAGATAGAATAGAGAGGGGGATAGAGAGACTGTTGGATCCGTTTTTTGACAATGTTTTTCTACTTTTATAGATCTGAATGGATTTAGTTAGTCTGTTGGAGTTACTCTAAAGCTCTGTAAGAGCATCTCCAAGAGCTCATATATATCCTGCTAGCTAGCTAAAAAAAGAGAAAAGAAAGAAAAAATTGCATCCTACACACTAAGCCGGCTGGATAGCTATTTTTCCACGCTAGCTATCTCCTCCTCTTCACTAGGTATCTTTGCCTAGCCAAGCGCGCTCTCCATCTACGCTCGCCAGTTTTAAAGAGTTTGTTGGTTTACTCCTACTTTTGAAAAGCTTTTTATCTTTTTGCTAGCCTCTTAACCTTTAAATTTAGTTAGGATTATTGCTAGTCTCTTAAAGATGCTTTAATACCTTCTTAATTATGGGATTAATTATTCAAAAGGCTAATAAAGCTTCATAGCTTAAAAGCCTATATAAGGCTAAAACGTCCACCGGTTAGCTTTAAAGCCCTCATTGTTGCTTGTTTTGTTTGGTAACGATCCATCTGCTCTCAAGTACAGTGCATGAGGGTTTGTTTGTTTTACATATGCGGCGGTGGAGACAACACATTGGGTTATTTTCCTTTATTCATTCTTCTAATTAACGCTAGCTACTAGTTAATTATATACTAATAAGATGTGTAATGTTGTAGACAAAATTCCAAAAACAATGTTTTAACATTCGGATTATACCATTTTAGTGTTTTCACATAAAGTGTTTAAAATTCGTCTCTTATACACATCTATGTTCTTATTTTCCTTTATTCATTCTTCTAATTAACGCTAGCTACTAGTTAATTATATACTAATAAGATGTGTAATGTTGTAGACAAAATTCCAAAAACAATGTTTTAACATTCGGATTATACCATTTTAGTGTTTTCACATAAAGTGTTTAAAATTCCGCGGTCGCCTGATTCGTTTCCTTGGTTTCGGTGTTTAGAAACGAAGGCACGTCCCTGTGCATTCCACGCAGGGTGGCTAGAGTGTGTTTTTGGGAGTTCCCACACTTGTTTTCTTTTTGCTGTGTTCAGGATCTCACGTCACCATAAATCTGCCTACCCATGTGAGAGGGGCGGTATTCTAGAATATTTTGTCACCAGTTTACGGGCTAGGAAACCTTTCTTTGTTTTGCACTAACTGACAATGTTGAGTACCGTGTTTTACTAGAATGATTTGATAGCTTTAAGTATGGTCTAGGGTTCAAGAAACTGGTTTGGCAACTAACTGATTAATGATCAATTTTTATGCAATTATATTAAATTCTTTCATTTTTGAAAGTTCAATACGAATCTAAATAGATCAAGAAAAATGATTTGCAAGGAATCCAGGATAAGAGGGGTATGATTTTGGATCCAAACCAGTCAGGTAGTATAAACAGGAGAACCAAGAAATAGCTTCAATGGTTAGAGAGGTGGTTGTAACCCCTACAATAAGGATTAAATTGCATTTGACAACCTGCATGCCTTGTTAACATGGCTATTTTTTTAATGGTGGGTGACACACGTATCGACAGTAAGATATTTATGATGACTTTATCGAATTTAAAGATACACACTCTAGCCTTCCAGGTTCAAACAAAGAATAACTAAACATGAAAATAATTTGCACCAATAGTTGGGCCCTAATAATAATTTAAATACGGTAAATGTGGACAATTATGATCTCGTACGTGCTGACCTGATAGAAAGTCAGCTTTGCATGCTGGCCGTCACCTGTTTGCCGAGTGTGGCCCACCAGACACTCTGGCAAAGGGCTGCCAGTTTGCCGAGTGTGGCCCGCCATACACTCGGCAAACAGATGGGCCCGCCTGGTCCAGACACATGTTTGCCGAGTGCCTGTTAGGGCGACACTCGGCAAAGAGTGGGGGCTTTGCCGAGGGTAGCACTCGGCAAAGCCCCCGTTAAAACTCACAAACGGCCTCAGACGGCGCCTTTTCGTTGGGGGGCTGTCTGTTAGTGCTTTATGTTGCCGAGTGTCTGGTTTCGCACTCGGCAAAGGCTTTGCCGAGTGCCCGATATCCGACACTCGGCAAACACTGCCTTTGCCGACACGAGATATGCCGACTCGACTTTGCCGAGAGTTTTTGGGGCTTTGCAGGCACTCGGCAAACTGCCGGTTTCCCGTAGTGAAACGTGCAAATGCATGTCAAAAGGGCATCATGAACATCGTCTTAAGACTGATCCTAGCTTCACGTTAACCGGCCGCAATGCTCGAAGGACGGTGACCGTGCTTATAGATGCAACCATACTCCATGCAACGCACACGCTTCGCTTTCAGCTACTCGTACATATTTTTTTATTTGATGAAGGTTTTAGTTATTACATGCTCTTTGCTTCGGAACTCACGTACTCAACCGGCCGGCACATTCGTGCAGCACGCTGCTGACTTCCATTTGCCACCCGGTGTCTCTCTCCCCTATCAGGGCCGGTCCTGACATTTTAGGGGCCCAGGGCGAAATAAAAAAAATGAGGCCCTACTAATATTAGTAGCAGTAAAAATGATAAATTTATATGTAAAATATTACCAGTAAATATTGGTGCATCAAAAATATATTCCTTTGAAACAATTTATACATATTATTATTATCTAAAAAAATTCTTCTAGCATTAGTAGATGGAAGTCACTAACAACAACGGTATCAATATCGATTTCATCTCATAATTTCTTCAAACCTAGAAATTGAAAAAAATATAGGAATTGAATCTTGAAAGCCAGTACAGAGCTCATTATCACTTAGAACTCTCAAATCTATAATTACATATCATCTATTCCTAACTAATGTTTGATCGTCGATTGATTATCCATGGCCTAGCTAGTGATGAACCATATTAATCGTCACTCATAAATAAAAATCAAAGAGCAATCTGTGCATCATCTGGAGTGGGTTAGCACATTAGGGCCCCTGTTAGTGCAAAATTCCTACCTCGATCATCTTCCTGTCTTCTTGGGTTCTTCTGTCCCGGTCACTGTCACATGTCTTCTTGCCTTCCTGAATCTCCGATTCGCTGTGCCGCCGCCTAGCCAGACGTGGCCCACGGACGCCGGTGCCCGGTGTTGGCCCGGGTGTTGGAGGAGTCACGAACAGGCACAGCCCAGAGCGCATTCGTCGACGTGGAGTGGCAGCGCGGTGGCCGGCGGCGCAAGATCGTTCCTCGATCGGCTCCTCGCACTGCGTCGGAGCTGTGGAGCCTCTCAACCCGTCAGTTTATCGCATGCGAGGCATCTGTGAAGAGTCAGCGTTTCAAGGATCGAGTCATGCATGCGCGACGCATCGTTTCGTTTGCCGAGCACCCTAGCTTTATGTTGAACGTATACATACAAGTATACCTGCTATACTTTGTACACCTGGGAGGGGGGGGGCCTCTGGACCGGGCCTGTCCACTTGGGCTAACCGAACAAGAAAAAAAGAGGGGGGGGGGGATTAGTGCCAGCAAGGGGGAATTAACCCACACAGGGTTAATAAATCAGCCCCTGGATTATATCCACCCCAACCGAACAAAGCCTTCGGCTGCTTGATTTGGGAGCTAAGAGCAACTCCAACCGTTTCTCTTTCCCTTTATTTGTGCTATAGGGGAATCCCCTTTCAGATTTCCAACGTATCAGTGAGAGGTGCTCCAGCAGTTCCCCTTTGCTATTCCCCTTTCCCTTTATTTTTTTTTCTTCCTTTCCTCTCATCCTTTCCTTTCCTCTGGTAATTTCGTCGAACACCTTGCGGACAGTGGCAGGGACACCGGCACTCGCGGGGTGGCCGTCCAGAGCTTGATGCGGCAGGGAATGTCGGCGCTTGGCGGGCAGCCGCGCTCTCAAGATCGGCTTCGTACGGCTGGGGTGCCCCACTCGGCGGGCGGCCACGCCTGGGCTCGACGCGGCTCGCGGTCGCACGCGCGTGGTGCGGCGCCGCGGCTCGTCAGCGCTTGGTCCGGCGGCGGCAGGGAATGTCGGCGCTTG
>OAMR01000854.1:68956-82555 GCA_900205405.1 Echinochloa crus-galli | reverse complement strand
GATGGATATCGTCAGCAACCTTTTATAGCATCTGTGGTATTTGCAGGAATTAGTTATATAACTAACCAAAGTATTAGGCATTAACCAACAATTTGTGATAGCTTTTGCCTGGTGATTTCTAAGTGAAGAAACATTTTGTTTTGCCTAACGAATCGACTATCATGCTAGATTTTACAAACTATTTCAATTGCATGATGTAAGACACGTATGAGGACACACGCTGTCGATCCTGGTGGAGGGGCTATGCATGGTTAGGTTGTACAGTAGTAACCGTGAATAGAAATTGACATCTTCTATAGAAAATCCATTAAAGATAGTAGCCACCTCAACATTATTATCATCAATGTGAATTTGTCAACACTATCTGAGGAATAAGCATCGGCTAACTCTAGTTTATTTATTTGGAACATGATTAAAATGAATGAACACTGCCTAGGTGTACTAAAATTTATATATCTATTATGGCAGTCACTAGGCTTAGGAAGCGAAAAAAATGGCCCAAGAGGTCTTCAACCCGCTGTCAAGTTTGCACATCGCCTTAGGCCAGTTCTTGCTCCGCCCTGCTAGTAATCATATCAGCCCATGACGTTAGGGTTTAAGGCCATTCTCAATGGCCATTTCATATTTATGTTTTCTAGGATACCACATAAGCAAAAGTTCATTTATTCATAGTTGAAATAGTCCCCTCTCAATGCAAAGTTTTATTATTTATTGTTTCCAAGACTACATGCAAGACACATACTCTCTTGGAAATAGTGTACACAGAGTTTCACCACCATAAAACTTAATTCATCTCTCTTCATTTATTCTTTACCACGTCACTAAAAAAGCTGACATGACACTGTATTTAATGCTGATGAAACCCTCACTCAGAATAACCTTATTTCTCGCCCACCTGTTCCCGGACCAACATGGTGTGGATGTGTGTGCTTCTTCTTCATCCTAACCGTTCATACTGGCTGTATGGGGAGGAGGAAGCCCTCGACCACAATTGAAACCATCGTGGTGCCGTTTCTCGCCAAATGTATCTAGAGATAATCTGCTCCATGTGCGCTAAGGTGACATGGGGGGGGAGGGGGGCTTTTCTAGCCCCTGGCCCTTTTTAGTAGCGGTATGATCTTGATATATCTCGCACAAACACTACTACAACAAACGTTTTTAGCTGCGGTTGAAAACGTATTTGTAGGTGTGGTTGGGCCGCCCGCACCTGCTTTTCGTAGCTACAAATAGTGCGTTTGCAGGCGCGGGCGTCCAGTCGTTGCTGCAAATTAGTTTGCAGGGGCGGGGCACCGCGTCGCCCGTCCCTAGAAAGCGAATAAAAAAACAAAAAAAAAGCTCTGTCCTCCTCCAGGCCACCCCCGCTGTGGCCCTCCAGGCCGCTGCCACCCTCCATCTCACCGCTGCCCTCCAGACCGCCGCCGCAGCCCTCCAGGTCCCCGACGCCCTCCAGCATGCCGCTGCCCTCTAGACCGCCGCCTCCCTTTTTAATGTCAAATATTATTTGATGTCCGAATTAATTTGGAATCCTCAACCGATTGGAAATGTTTACTTTATTTTTTCTTTCGGTTTTCCAAATTCAGATGGCAAAAGCAAATGCTAAATCAACAGCGCGGCTCTGGTTGTTTTACTTTAATATAAGACTGCGCCACACTCTGTCCAACAACGTCGCAACCATAGTTAGGGTCACTAGTCTATCGACCCGTGCTTCTGCACGGGCTAGCAATTTTAAGACATGATATTATTTTAAAAGATTTATATAAGTATTAGAACTTTTCCTTAAAACAAATTCATGGTTCTTTGTCTTTGCTCAGTCACTCATTTATTTATATATACTTTGTAATCCAAATTTTGTTGCCATAGATTTCAGTTATGTTCCATCTTATTTAGAGTTTTCTCCCTTTTCATCGCACCTTCGTATGTTCTGGACATGTGTTTCTTGACACATTAGCTTGAGCTACGACAGCTCTTGTTGCTTCCAATCTATCCTGATTCCATGAATTAATATAGTCACAATTTGGCCTTCATAAACATGTCTGATGCAATTAGTAAGTCTTTTTTTATATTATGTTAAGTAAAAATTCTACTACTTATACACCTATTATTCCTGGCCTCTCTATACATTTTATTATAACTACAGAATTCTAGTGCCTACACGGCACTCTTTAGTCAATATATAAGCATTATAGCCTGATGTGTAGTTTCACAATCCATGTGATGCTGGCGAAGTCAAAATAGAAACCGGCTTTCGACCCACTACAGGGAAAATGTGGTGAAAAAAGGATTTCGGTGGCATGCTCAGCACACATTTCCGCCTAGCAACTCGTGCGGAGTGAGAAAGTACCTTTGTATAGCTAGTTCTAGAGACATGATATTACTCTACCAAATAACTATATGTGTAGTCATAAAAGTTTCTAAAAGGTTTCTAAAAGACAACTTTGGATATGCCATTTACTCTATGTATAATAAATAAATTTATCTAGAATACCAACTTAACTGATATCCCATCATAAAGTATTTTATGTTTTCATATGGATGATTAGTTTCATTAGTACATTCTCACCTAGGAAAAATATTTTTAATGATTGCATATGCGTGGTATGCATGCATGGTGGCAAGCATTATGCATGTGTACTTTAATTGAATTTCCATTAATACAATAATAGCATAATGCTTGTATATGGTTACTTTGAGCTATTTTAGCAATGGAAGATAGTCATCCTACCATCCGTTGAAAGTAAGTCTTTTTTTCATATGCCACAATACAATAAACTAAAAAAAAATACAATGTTAACTTGCTTATACACATACTTTTAGCTTATACTCCGTGTATAGCATATCATGATTAATGATAGATTAACGATTATTTTGGCTAAGAGGATGGTTTCCTTTATAAATATTTGACATATATCTTTAGTAATGATAGTATTCTAAATATAGTACAAACACACTCATACCCACATATACTCACCCAATGAAATAACACATAGGCATAGTAATAATTCTTAATGAACATAGTGTAGTTATTTTTTCTTATCGAGGTGTTGGCCGAGTGGAATAACTCATCTTTCTTACTCTAATCTTCCGGAGTGTCGTATTGTGGCGTGGGGGCGAGAGTGGATGAAAACCTCGAAGGCCTATGTTAGGCTCTCCATTAGGTCATCTGGCATGACAAAGCGCTCCCTATAGACGAATATAGAATGAGGGTTGTATGATCAATTTTAATTAGGATTCATCCATCTCTATGTAATAAAATTCTGGACATGAGCTGCCCCAAAAAAGATTGAAAAGAAAAAAAAGCCTGGACGTGAGCTATCCAGGAAAAAAGGCCTCGACGTGAGCTTGTCTCTTTTTAGATTTTTATTAATATATTATTGTTTAATAATGGCACAGCTAGGTAATTTATGCAGAAGTTTTGAGGGTTATTTTAGATTACCTTTTTTAATGGCAAAGGTGGGTAGTTTTTTTGAAATTATAATAGATCCGATGGCTATTATTATCCGTTGTACTGATTTGATGGCCGGATGTTTTTGTTTATTGTGAGAATTTCTAACATTTATCTATTTTTCTAGCGCGTCTCGTTAGGATTAACGTGGTGCCTCCAAAAGGAGCCTCCAATTAGTAATAGTAAGGTGTTCTTCTTGGTTCCAAAAATATGCGTACATTTTTGTTCCCACCGTCTTAAAAATTCTACTAAGTAGTATACGAAGATTGTACCCGTTCCTCAATCCACATTTTTCGATCCATAGACCCGAAAACTTTCACGATACTGGTTGCAACTCACAAGTTTGGTGCACAAATCATCAGTCAGAACGAACGGTGCCCTAAGCGTATAGATGGCATGTCGAAAACTTTTGGATGCGAACCTAGCTAAGACTGCCACAGCCTGCGCGACTCCCCAGATATTTCCCCTAATCAGAGTTTAAACATCACTAACAAAGATGTATGTGTGTGCCGCAGGTCCCCGTCATACAGAGCGCAGCAAGTAGGAGCTGTAAACACTACAAGAATAACTCACATCCGCATCCCTCATATGCCTCGGTGCACTCAAGATCCGGTGCTAATGTAACATTAGCACCGGGTGCAAAATTGAGGCGCCCTCGGGAACCCTTTAGCACCGGTTGGTAGTCCCCTTTAGCACCGGTTGGTGTTACCACCAACCGGTGCTAAAGGGTCCCCCTCCTTTAGCACCGGGTGGTGTTACGACCCGGTGCTAAAGGCCCTTTAGCACACCGTCTTAAAAATTCTACTAAGTAGTATACGAAGATTGTACCCGTTCCTCAATCCACATTTTTCGATCCATAGACCCGAAAACTTTCACGATACTGGTTGCAACTCACAAGTTTGGTGCACAAATCATCAGTCAGAACGAACGGTGCCCTAAGCGTATAGATGGCATGTCGAAAACTTTTGGATGCGAACCTAGCTAAGACTGCCACAGCCTGCGCGACTCCCCAGATATTTCCCCTAATCAGAGTTTAAACATCACTAACAAAGATGTATGTGTGTTCTGCAGGTCCCCGTCATACAGAGCGCAGCAAGTTTGGTAGTGAAAAGTCATATATATTGGACGTAGAGTCGTAGATACTAAGAAAACACGGACTTAGAGTCCTGGACATGGACGCGACGGTGCATGGGAAGTCCTCAATGAGGACGTGAAGGTGCTTCTGGCCCCACCAAATTTTATGTTACATCAAAATAAGTCGTGCTTTATAGTATATATATATATATATATTTATATAGCTTAGGTGATGTAGCCACAGTACATCACTAGTAGTAGAAAAAGGGCTTTCCATCCCCTATTTTTAGTCTCGGTTACGTTTTGGCCCGAGAAAATAGACCCTTAGTCCTGGTTCGTTTTTTCTAGGTCTAAGGAGGACCTTTAGTCTCGAGTGGAAACACCAACTGGGACTACTTTTAATCCCGATTGGTGTTTCCACCTGGGACTAAAGGTGCTCCAGGGATAATTTAAAAGAAAAGCACTCAGAAAGTTAGGTGAGATGGTAGGGTAGACTACGTGTGGGGCAGAGGTCTTGGGTTCGAACCCCATGCACCGCATGAGTATTCCACGTGAAAAATCGCGTGACTTGTGACTTGTGTGACTTGTGGCGGCACGCGCGTGCGGTGGCCTCCCCTAGGTTCAACGATTTTTTTTTTACTTTCTGAGGACCCTTTAGTCCCAGTCGGTGGACTAAAGGTCTCTTTCAGTCCCGGGCGTGCAACCGTGACTATGGGCCCGGACTTTTAGTCCCGGGGTCGTAGTCCCGGTTGCAGCGCCCGGGACTAAAGGCCTTTGAGGCCCGGGACTAATGGTGACTTCTATACTAGTGCATGCTCCCTAATGAATAAATAAACCCAAGTGAACAAATCTGGAGCAAAAAAGTGGATCCTCTCGGTCGCCCCTGCTCGGGCGACGCGGGCGGCGACAGCGCCCCACCACCGAGCCCCCCTCCCTCACCTCCCCTCCCCTGCCGCCGCCGTGGAGGTCGCCGGAAGCCCGCGTGGACCTCCAGGACGGCGGCGGCGGGGCGACATCGAGCGCCTGCGGCATCTCCGGGACGGCGGAGCCACGTACGACATTGATGGTGGACACGACGTCGACGGTGGCGCGGGGTCCAGATCCGGTGTCCCCTGGATCCGATCCGGCCGTTGCTTCACCGGATCCGTGGCCAGTGGGACTGATGCGGCGCCATGGAGGAGCGTCCAGCGCAGGGGCGCTTCGACGCGTCTAGCAGAGGCGTTTGACGCCCATGGCGCGTGTGGCCCTGGGTGGGGGGCTTGCACGGAAGGCATTGAGGCATGGTGGCGCTGGCTCCACAGAGTTGGAGGCAGCCTCTTGGGTGAACTCACCAGCGTTTCCGACGCAGCATGGAGACTCGTTCTTCCAAACGCCCGGCCGCTTTGGCAGTTCTGTGTGGTTCGCGATGGGTGTCTTCGGGGATCCCGGATGCAGATCTGACGTCGGCTTGGCCTCCAGTGGTGACTCCTCTCCGGCAGATGCACCCTTGGCTTTGGTGTTGGAAGGGCTAGCTTCGGACTTCGCAACTACATATCTGGTGATGACATCTTCAATTTCACCTTTATTTTCATATAGACAAAGAGATGAGTCACCTTGGCTTCATTCACGGATTCTCTTACCCGAAGATCAATTTCATCTGCAATTTATTCCTGGTGGATTATGCACGGGTACCCAGTGGCTACTTTGCAGCATTGTATCTCAGGTTATTTTTATTTTTCATGGGCTGTGTGCATCTTAGTTATGCAGAGGCCGGGTTGGATCTTATATAATTGTATCATCTTGATGTAATTGTCTAAGATCAATAAAGCTTCCCTTTTCCAAAAAAAAGTGAACAAATCTTTAGATCTTTCCATCCACCACAATTATTTTTTGCACGACAAATAACACTGTGGTTCATGTGTGACAGAGACTGGCAGGTAGGATCATACAGAAACGATGATGAAGATAGAGAAGAAAAAGCCAAGCTTTGAAGAACTATTACTTAAATATCAAGAGATGGCCTTGCAAAACCAAGGCAATTGGTTTCGAGGGAATCAAAGCAGTGATTCTTTGTCCCCTAGGGCAAAGAAGCATCGTCAACATTGGTGGTCATCTGATTGGTCTTCATCATTTATTCTGTCAATGCATGTGCCATGGACTATATATCCAGGTATTTTAAATTATGATCCATGGTATGTTATATTGCTTGGTCGTTATTTTATAACTAGCAAAGGCACATGTGCGCACACACATATAAATCAAACATAACATATAAAATATAGTTAAAATGCACGAACTCTCTTCTATACATTTGTCTCAACTCATATGTCACTCACGTTTATTTATGACACGTAGGTACTAAAACAGTGTCACTTTAGTGGACATGGTAAACAGACCAGCCATGCGAAGCGCTTTTAAAAATACTTTATATTCGCTCTCTCATATATAGAGCTTAAGTATTCTCAAAACTCAATAGTTGGCATTTATTTATATGAAGAAAAACTCTTGAATTTATTGTCTATTAGCAATATGGGATAATTGTGTATAGACGTGGGTACAAATGTGGGTATATTTAGGTGGGTCCTTTTTTGGATGAAAAAAGTTGAGCGGTGAAACAACTAAAAGTGTCTGGAATATGCAAAATGTTTGATGCTTTCTAGTTTTTCTCTCCTCCCCAAGCCCGACACGTGGGTCCTATGTGTGAGGGTGGGGTGTTTTTTTAGATGTGGGTACAAATGTGGGTATATTTAGGTAGGTCCTTTTTGGGTGAAAAAAGTTGAGTGGGAAAACAACTAAAAGTGTCTGGAACATGCAAAAATTTTGATGCTTTCTAGTTTTTCTCTCGTCCCCAAGCCCGACACGTTGATCCTATGTGTGAGGGTGGGGTGTTTTTTTAGGTAAAAAACATTTTCAATTCTCTAGGATCCTTTTATTTTATAATTAGCAATATCTTAGTTGGGCTTTGCCAATGGATCATGATCTATATGATTACTCATCATGATTGCTTCAAGATTTCAGTTATTGAATATGCTTTAATGTCTAAAAGCCAAAATTGTTTGTTCATATGTATTTATGTTGTTTTATTCTCGGGTTTTATTATTTTGGCTCTCATACAAATAATCTTTTGTATATATGGATGGTGTATTATTCATCATCATGCTTATACAATTTGGTTAAGAAGACTATTTTTTGACACGCAAACTGACGCCCATGGCGCGTGTGGCCCTGGGTGGGGGGCTTGCACGGAAGGCATTGAGGCATGGTGGCGCTGGCTCCACAGAGTTGGAGGCGGCCTCTTGGGTGAACTCACCAGCGTTTCCGACGCAGCATGGAGACTCGTTCTTCCAAACGCCCGGCCGCTTTGGCAGTTCTGTGTGGTTCGCGATGGGTGTCTTCGGGGATCCCGGATGCAGATCTGACGTCGGCTTGGCCTCCAGTGGTGACTCCTCTCCGGCAGATGCACCCTTGGCTTTGGTGTTGGAAGGGCTAGCTTCGGACTTCGCAACTACATATCTGGTGATGACATCTTCAATTTCACCTTTATTTTCATATAGACAAAGAGATGAGTCACCTTGGCTTCATTCACGGATTCTCTTACCCGAAGATCAATTTCATCTGCAATTTATTCCTGGTGGATTATGCACGGGTACCCAGTGGCTACTTTGCAGCATTGTATCTCAGGTTACGAATTCAGATGGTCTGCCGGAATTCGAGTTCGTGGTCGTTTAAAGTGGGTCAAGTCTGGTCTATATGGAAGCATTGGCCTGGTAAGAAGGGGGAAGCAACACAGTGTGAATTTGTTGTGGTAGTAATTGTTACTAATTCATTGGTTCTGGAAAGAAATTCCTAGGTCTAACCTTAATTGGTTGAACCTGACAGTGACCTTGTTGAAGGCATTGTTTGGATTAAGATGAATTACTCTATTGGGTGAAAACATTTGATCTGGTCTTAATTGGTTGGGTCACTGCAATGTTGGCACGTGCACGTGTCGTTGCCTCGTTGGAGGCATTGTATCGGGAGCCTACTTCATAGTCTAAGAGCTGCTTTGGTTTGTGAAGCGGATGAAGGTGAAGTCGCTTGTGGTAGTTTGCTGCGACATGATCTTTAGGTCATGGTGCTCTTATTTTTTGTTTCTTTTTTATGGGCTGTGTGCATCTTAGTTATGCAGAGGCCGGGTTGGATCTTATATAATTGTATCATTATGCTCACCTTATTGAATAATAAATAACTAGTGTTAGTCACTGCCATAGAAACCATCATCCGTTCTTCTCATATACCTCGGCGCACTCAAGATCCGGTGCTAATGCAACATTAGCACCGGGTGTAAAATTAGATGCATTCATTGACCCTTTAGCACCTTTAGCAACCGGTGCTTAAGGTGCTTCCCCTTAGCACTAAAGGATCACCCTTTAGCACTAGGTGGTGTTACGACCCAATGCTAAAGAGGGTGTCGCATGCTACTTCAGAAGAAGCGCATCTTCTGTGGGTTCACGCGAGCCAAGAAGTTATGAGTTCGAATCCGGGCAGCAACGCACATATTTTTCTACCTATGGACACCTTTTGCACAAGTTATTTGACCCGGTGCTAAAGGTTCCCACCTTGTAGCACCGGATGCATAGCACCTGTTGGAAAACCGGTGCCCAAGAGGGGATTTCCGAACCACTGCAAATGTGACATGTTCCGGTAGTGAGTGTGTATATGTTCAATGAATTCACGCGCGCTCATAGTGACCCTTCAAGCTAGCCTAAATGGGCGCATGAATCTTCTTGCGGGACATCCGTAGCATGATGAATAATGTACACATATCTGTGCTTGCATGATTTGTGGGTGTCAAATGGAAGGGCATCGCATGCACTACGCCATTCCACGTATCCTAAAAGTTCATGCTGTTCTTTATTTTGCCATCATTATTGCTTTGATCTCATGATGTCCATGGGGCATGTGAGGGCGGCCGTAATTTCGTCAGGAGACTGCGCTCGGCCGTGGACAGGGCCGGTCCTGACATTTTAGGGGCCCAGGGCGAAATAAAAAAAATGAGGCCCTACTAATATTAGTAGCAGTAAAAATGATAAATTTATATGTAAAATATTACCAGTAAATATTGGTGCATCAAAAATATATTCCTTTGAAACAATTTATACATATTATTATTATCTAAAAAAATTCTTCTAGCATTAGTAGATGGAAGTCACTAACAACAACGGTATCAATATCGATTTCATCTCATAATTTCTTCAAACCTAGAAATTTTTTTAAAAAATGTAGGAATTGAATCTTGAAAGCCAGTGTAGAGCTCACTATCACTTAGAACTCTCAAATCCATAATTCCATACTGCCTCCATCTAGTGGTTTTATTTAT
This sequence comes from Echinochloa crus-galli, assembly GCA_900205405.1. Lineage (NCBI taxonomy): Eukaryota > Viridiplantae > Streptophyta > Magnoliopsida > Poales > Poaceae > Echinochloa > Echinochloa crus-galli. The sequence continues at coordinate 72,701 of OAMR01000854.1, read as the reverse complement.
GAATGACGATTAATATGGTTCATCAGTGTGATGAACCATATTAATCGTCATTCATAATAAAAATCAAAGATCAATCCGGGCATCATCTGGAGTCGGTTATAGGGGGCGCCCTAGCTGTCCTGCCACGACTAGGGCACACCGGCATGCGCTTTCTTGACGGGGTCATTCCCAAGAGAGTATTTGATGGATTTACAGGCAGCTAGTTTGCGAAAATCGGAGGGTCCAGTTTCTGTGGAGGTGCAGCACTCCGCGGATTGCATATGACGTGCTCGAGTATTTGGCACGGCGAGTTTTTGCGTCAACACACTTACAATACAACAACTTGACATGAATGTACATATTAGTCCAACAACTCCTAAAATGCTCAATTTAGTAGAATAACATAGTGAATTTGTGCATTCATAGTTCAAATGCTACAATAACAACATATTTTCTAATATTTGGTCACAATAAATGGCATATTATTCATATCGGTGCAGATTATTAATCATTATTTGGCCACATATTCGCGTCCAATGGCAATGCATAATTTGACTCCAAGATAAAAACATTCAATGTTTTGAAAAATAATGTTCTATCATAGAATTAATTATTTTATGTAGTGATTTGATTGTGATTAAGAATCTTTAATTTTATTTTCAATATGGATAAGTTGGCCCTCATTGTTGTGTGCATGCATGTTTGATTACATGTATTATTTAGCTGCACAAAAAAGAAACCAATATATGTTGATAGCTACTAACAACAGCTTTTAGGAGCTTGGCATAAATATTATTTTAAAGCCTTATATACTTGTTAAGTTGAAGCCTCAATGCGGTATTCGCTCTACACGGCACTCTCTGTTCCACCGTATCTCCCGTACAACCCAGCCTGCATATCATTAATTGTGTCCAAAGTTTTCTCTCGTTTTAGAAAAATTGTAATTAACGTTAAAAGGAGCGAGGGGAGTTAATAAAGACTAAATGAACAACGGTCACCTACACCAACAAGAACCATCTTTTCTGTTGTTCAAGGCATATTGTCTATGTCTTCTTTCATGCTTTATAAAACTTATGCTCACCTTATTGAATAATAAATAACTAGTGTTAGTCACTGCCATAGAAACCATCATCCGCTCTTATCATATACCTCGGCGCACTCAAGATCCGGTGCTAATGCAACATTAGCACCGGGTGTAAAATTAGATGCATTCATTGACCCTTTAGCACCTTTAGCAACCGGTGCTTAAGGTGCTTCCCCTTAGCACTAAAGGATCACCCTTTAGCACTAGGTGGTGTTACGACCCAATGCTAAAGAGGGTGTCGCATGCTACTTCAGAAGAAGCATCCGTTGATCTACTCGTAGGCACACCTCCATTCCCCTCTCTCTGCAATCTACTTTTTTTTTTTAACTTCCTTGAAATATCCGTGCATCTATGGTAGTGTTTAGTTAGAAAAAGTGAAAGGAAGAATTTGGTGAAAATGTCACGTCGGACACTGTAGCGTACTGTAGCACTTTCGTTTGTTTGTGGTAAACATTGTCCTACCATGACCTAACTAGGCTCAAAAGATTCATCTCGTCGTGTACATCAAAACCATGTAATTAGTTTTTTTATTTACCCACGTTTAGTACTACATACACGAGGAGAGAGATTTGATGTGATCATGAATAATAAAGTTTGGAGAGAGAATTTTGAGAAGTTTGATGATTTGATGTGGAACTAAACACACCCCTTGTTCTTGTAAGGGCCATCTGTCCCTTGCATGATTTGTGGGTGTCAAATGGAAGGCATCGATCGCATGCACTACGCCATTCCACGTATCCTAAAAGTTCATGCTGTTCTTTATTTTGCCATCATTATTGCTTTGATCTCATGATGTCCAGGGGCATGTGAGGGCGGCCGTAATTTCGTCAGGAGACTGCGCTCGGCCGTGGAGAGCCCGTTATTATTCTATCTCTTTGCTTTGAACTCCAAGTTTCATCAGAAGTCAACTACCAGATATATACAAATAGGACGAAGATATCGCGCGACGGGTCGCGCTGTAACGGAGCGCGCGACCCGTTTCCCTCCGTTTTTCCGGCGCTGAGCTTTCTTTCTTGCTCGATGCTTCTTCTCTTTCTGTTTTTCTGTTCACGTCATGCCTTGTTACCGGTCCCTCTTTGTCCGAAAAAAAAATCAAGCCATCTACTCGGCACCCGTCCCTTTGTTTACCAAGACTGCACATATATGGCTAAAATATAGTTTCCCCACACTATTTATATCTAAATCCTACCTTTACAACACCTTATCTGGATAGAGGTGACTAATGCATCTCTCTAGATTAGGATAATGTATCAACTTATAAAAATTTAAACTATCAACTTATATAAATTCCATTAACATATATAGATTGATTTTAATAATATATGTAGGTTAATATTTATAAAATACATAAATTCTAGTCACAATATATGTAGGTTGATAGTAGAATACACAGATTGATGAACTAATACACAGGTTGACATTTAGGAATTAGAATATATGTAGATTGATAGTGATAATATATGTAGGTGGATAGTCATAATACACATGTTGATACTCATAATATATATTGATTGATAGTCACAATATATGTTGGTTGATAGTTAGAATACACAGGCTAATGCAAACGAATACAAACAGATTGGCACTTCAAATATATAAGATTGATAGTCATAATATATATAAAGTTGATAGTTAAAATACATACATTGATACAACGGATATTTGTGTATGGTCATGTGAGGATAACGGTATATTATATTAACTTGATATTAACAAGCAGTCACTAATATGGGCTAAATAAAGTCTACTAGCCGGTCAATGGTTTCAGGATGGCACAGCAGCACGATGGGCCGCGGCGGTCGCGACATTCTAGGAAAAGGTGGGATCTATTATTACCTCTAATAACATATTGTAACGGGCTGGCAGTTCATAATAGGCCAAACAGACGGAACGGGAGTTGGGCCAGGCCAACGGAACGCGGTCGCGCGGTAACTCATTAGCGCGACCTGTCGTTCCTTAGACTTATCGATACAAATAGTAATTGATCCGCTGACTTTCTTATAATCTGAACCATCCCTTCTATATAAGGCCTGCTTTCACTACCAGAATCCTTCACATCCGCCCGCCTCCTCCGCCTCGGCCATTTTTGGACCCGGTGCTGATGGAGCTCCAGCAGCGGGTCCAACGGCTAGGAGCGGGGGCGGCGCGGAGGTGCGTCCGGGCGGACACATTAGCACCGGGTCGTGGCAAGACCCGGTGCTAAAGGGTGCGCATTAGCACCGGGTCGTGCCACGACCCGGTGCTAATGTGTCCGCCCGGACACACCTCCGCGCCGCCCCCGCTCCTAGCCGTTGGACCCGGTGCTGAAGCCCCATCAGCACCAGACTTCAGGTTTGTGAACTTCTTCTCTTTCATATTTATTATTCCCTTAATATTGGAGGAGTAGCCAGACGGAACCTTGATACTGTTCAAGCATAGTTTCCAAACCGGCCTTTAGCATCGGTGGCTACTATTTGGGAATCTTATAAATATAGTTTTTAATATATAGTTATTAATACTTGTTTTAATTCAGTTATTAATACCTATTAAAAATATATATTAATTCAGTTATTAATATATATTTTTAATAGGTATTAATAACTGAATTAAAACAAGTATTAATAACTATACATTAAAAACTATATTTATAAGATTCCCAAATAGTAGCCCCCGATGCTAAAGGCCTTCGTCTGGCGCACAGTT
>OAMR01000854.1:49059-61433 GCA_900205405.1 Echinochloa crus-galli | reverse complement strand
CTAGCACTAAAGCCCATGAAGAACACTATGCTAGTAGTCAGGCTGATTATGCTGTGGAGTTTCCCGAGGATTTGCCGTACTTCTGAGTTGGCGTTCTCCCAGTCAGAGTCCCTGTGGGATTGCGGCTACGCTTAGAGAGATGTATTAGTCTTCCGCTGTCCATGTATTTCATTTATGCAAAACTCTGATGTAAACGCTACTTTATGTTGAGAATTAAGCATTGTACTCTGATTTTTACCATATTTGTTCGCTATATGTGTAGTCAGGCTGATTATGCTGTGGAGTTTCCCGAGGATTTGCCGTACTTCTGAGTTGGCGTTCTCCCAGTCAGAGTCCCTGTGGGATTGCGGCTACGCTTAGAGAGATGTATTAGTCTTCCGCTGTCCATGTATTTCATTTATGCAAAACTCTGATGTAAACGCTACTTTATGTTGAGAATTAAGCATTGTACTCTGATTTTTACCATATTTGTTCGCTATATGTGTAGTCAGGCTGATTATGCTGTGGAGTTTCCCGAGGATTTGCCGTACTTCTGAGTTGGCGTTCTCCCAGTCAGAGTCCCTGTGGGATTGCGGCTACGCTTAGAGAGATGTATTAGTCTTCCGCTGTCCATGTATTTCATTTATGCAAAACTCTGATGTAAACGCTACTTTATGTTGAGAATTAAGCATTGTACTCTGATTTTTACCATATTTGTTCGCTATATGTGTAGTCAGGCTGATTATGCTGTGGAGTTTCCCGAGGATTTGCCGTACTTCTGAGTTGGCGTTCTCCCAGTCAGAGTCCCTGTGGGATTGCGGCTACGCTTAGAGAGATGTATTAGTCTTCCGCTGTCCATGTATTTCATTTATGCAAAACTCTGATGTAAACGCTACTTTATGTTGAGAATTAAGCATTGTACTCTGATTTTTACCATATTTGTTCGCTATATGTGTAGTCAGGCTGATTATGCTGTGGAGTTTCCCGAGGATTTGCCGTACTTCTGAGTTGGCGTTCTCCCAGTCAGAGTCCCTGTGGGATTGCGGCTACGCTTAGAGAGATGTATTAGTCTTCCGCTGTCCATGTATTTCATTTATGCAAAACTCTGATGTAAACGCTACTTTATGTTGAGAATTAAGCATTGTACTCTGATTTTTACCATATTTGTTCGCTATATGTGTAGTCAGGCTGATTATGCTGTGGAGTTTCCCGAGGATTTGCCGTACTTCTGAGTTGGCGTTCTCCCAGTCAGAGTCCCTGTGGGATTGCGGCTACGCTTAGAGAGATGTATTAGTCTTCCGCTGTCCATGTATTTCATTTATGCAAAACTCTGATGTAAACGCTACTTTATGTTGAGAATTAAGCATTGTACTCTGATTTTTACCATATTTGTTCGCTATATGTGTAGTCAGGCTGATTATGCTGTGGAGTTTCCCGAGGATTTGCCGTACTTCTGAGTTGGCGTTCTCCCAGTCAGAGTCCCTGTGGGATTGCGGCTACGCTTAGAGAGATGTATTAGTCTTCCGCTGTCCATGTATTTCATTTATGCAAAACTCTGATGTAAACGCTACTTTATGTTGAGAATTAAGCATTGTACTCTGATTTTTACCATATTTGTTCGCTATATGTGTAGTCAGGCTGATTATGCTGTGGAGTTTCCCGAGGATTTGCCGTACTTCTGAGTTGGCGTTCTCCCAGTCAGAGTCCCTGTGGGATTGCGGCTACGCTTAGAGAGATGTATTAGTCTTCCGCTGTCCATGTATTTCATTTATGCAAAACTCTGATGTAAACGCTACTTTATGTTGAGAATTAAGCATTGTACTCTGATTTTTACCATATTTGTTCGCTATATGTGTAGTCAGGCTGATTATGCTGTGGAGTTTCCCGAGGATTTGCCGTACTTCTGAGTTGGCGTTCTCCCAGTCAGAGTCCCTGTGGGATTGCGGCTACGCTTAGAGAGATGTATTAGTCTTCCGCTGTCCATGTATTTCATTTATGCAAAACTCTGATGTAAACGCTACTTTATGTTGAGAATTAAGCATTGTACTCTGATTTTTACCATATTTGTTCGCTATATGTGTAGTCAGGCTGATTATGCTGTGGAGTTTCCCGAGGATTTGCCGTACTTCTGAGTTGGCGTTCTCCCAGTCAGAGTCCCTGTGGGATTGCGGCTACGCTTAGAGAGATGTATTAGTCTTCCGCTGTCCATGTATTTCATTTATGCAAAACTCTGATGTAAACGCTACTTTATGTTGAGAATTAAGCATTGTACTCTGATTTTTACCATATTTGTTCGCTATATGTGTAGTCAGGCTGATTATGCTGTGGAGTTTCCCGAGGATTTGCCGTACTTCTGAGTTGGCGTTCTCCCAGTCAGAGTCCCTGTGGGATTGCGGCTACGCTTAGAGAGATGTATTAGTCTTCCGCTGTCCATGTATTTCATTTATGCAAAACTCTGATGTAAACGCTACTTTATGTTGAGAATTAAGCATTGTACTCTGATTTTTACCATATTTGTTCGCTATATGTGTAGTCAGGCTGATTATGCTGTGGAGTTTCCCGAGGATTTGCCGTACTTCTGAGTTGGCGTTCTCCCAGTCAGAGTCCCTGTGGGATTGCGGCTACGCTTAGAGAGATGTATTAGTCTTCCGCTGTCCATGTATTTCATTTATGCAAAACTCTGATGTAAACGCTACTTTATGTTGAGAATTAAGCATTGTACTCTGATTTTTACCATATTTGTTCGCTATATGTGTAGTCAGGCTGATTATGCTGTGGAGTTTCCCGAGGATTTGCCGTACTTCTGAGTTGGCGTTCTCCCAGTCAGAGTCCCTGTGGGATTGCGGCTACGCTTAGAGAGATGTATTAGTCTTCCGCTGTCCATGTATTTCATTTATGCAAAACTCTGATGTAAACGCTACTTTATGTTGAGAATTAAGCATTGTACTCTGATTTTTACCATATTTGTTCGCTATATGTGTAGTCAGGCTGATTATGCTGTGGAGTTTCCCGAGGATTTGCCGTACTTCTGAGTTGGCGTTCTCCCAGTCAGAGTCCCTGTGGGATTGCGGCTACGCTTAGAGAGATGTATTAGTCTTCCGCTGTCCATGTATTTCATTTATGCAAAACTCTGATGTAAACGCTACTTTATGTTGAGAATTAAGCATTGTACTCTGATTTTTACCATATTTGTTCGCTATATGTGTAGTCAGGCTGATTATGCTGTGGAGTTTCCCGAGGATTTGCCGTACTTCTGAGTTGGCGTTCTCCCAGTCAGAGTCCCTGTGGGATTGCGGCTACGCTTAGAGAGATGTATTAGTCTTCCGCTGTCCATGTATTTCATTTATGCAAAACTCTGATGTAAACGCTACTTTATGTTGAGAATTAAGCATTGTACTCTGATTTTTACCATATTTGTTCGCTATATGTGTAGTCAGGCTGATTATGCTGTGGAGTTTCCCGAGGATTTGCCGTACTTCTGAGTTGGCGTTCTCCCAGTCAGAGTCCCTGTGGGATTGCGGCTACGCTTAGAGAGATGTATTAGTCTTCCGCTGTCCATGTATTTCATTTATGCAAAACTCTGATGTAAACGCTACTTTATGTTGAGAATTAAGCATTGTACTCTGATTTTTACCATATTTGTTCGCTATATGTGTAGTCAGGCTGATTATGCTGTGGAGTTTCCCGAGGATTTGCCGTACTTCTGAGTTGGCGTTCTCCCAGTCAGAGTCCCTGTGGGATTGCGGCTACGCTTAGAGAGATGTATTAGTCTTCCGCTGTCCATGTATTTCATTTATGCAAAACTCTGATGTAAACGCTACTTTATGTTGAGAATTAAGCATTGTACTCTGATTTTTACCATATTTGTTCGCTATATGTGTAGTCAGGCTGATTATGCTGTGGAGTTTCCCGAGGATTTGCCGTACTTCTGAGTTGGCGTTCTCCCAGTCAGAGTCCCTGTGGGATTGCGGCTACGCTTAGAGAGATGTATTAGTCTTCCGCTGTCCATGTATTTCATTTATGCAAAACTCTGATGTAAACGCTACTTTATGTTGAGAATTAAGCATTGTACTCTGATTTTTACCATATTTGTTCGCTATATGTGTAGTCAGGCTGATTATGCTGTGGAGTTTCCCGAGGATTTGCCGTACTTCTGAGTTGGCGTTCTCCCAGTCAGAGTCCCTGTGGGATTGCGGCTACGCTTAGAGAGATGTATTAGTCTTCCGCTGTCCATGTATTTCATTTATGCAAAACTCTGATGTAAACGCTACTTTATGTTGAGAATTAAGCATTGTACTCTGATTTTTACCATATTTGTTCGCTATATGTGTAGTCAGGCTGATTATGCTGTGGAGTTTCCCGAGGATTTGCCGTACTTCTGAGTTGGCGTTCTCCCAGTCAGAGTCCCTGTGGGATTGCGGCTACGCTTAGAGAGATGTATTAGTCTTCCGCTGTCCATGTATTTCATTTATGCAAAACTCTGATGTAAACGCTACTTTATGTTGAGAATTAAGCATTGTACTCTGATTTTTACCATATTTGTTCGCTATATGTGTAGTCAGGCTGATTATGCTGTGGAGTTTCCCGAGGATTTGCCGTACTTCTGAGTTGGCGTTCTCCCAGTCAGAGTCCCTGTGGGATTGCGGCTACGCTTAGAGAGATGTATTAGTCTTCCGCTGTCCATGTATTTCATTTATGCAAAACTCTGATGTAAACGCTACTTTATGTTGAGAATTAAGCATTGTACTCTGATTTTTACCATATTTGTTCGCTATATGTGTAGTCAGGCTGATTATGCTGTGGAGTTTCCCGAGGATTTGCCGTACTTCTGAGTTGGCGTTCTCCCAGTCAGAGTCCCTGTGGGATTGCGGCTACGCTTAGAGAGATGTATTAGTCTTCCGCTGTCCATGTATTTCATTTATGCAAAACTCTGATGTAAACGCTACTTTATGTTGAGAATTAAGCATTGTACTCTGATTTTTACCATATTTGTTCGCTATATGTGTAGTCAGGCTGATTATGCTGTGGAGTTTCCCGAGGATTTGCCGTACTTCTGAGTTGGCGTTCTCCCAGTCAGAGTCCCTGTGGGATTGCGGCTACGCTTAGAGAGATGTATTAGTCTTCCGCTGTCCATGTATTTCATTTATGCAAAACTCTGATGTAAACGCTACTTTATGTTGAGAATTAAGCATTGTACTCTGATTTTTACCATATTTGTTCGCTATATGTGTAGTCAGGCTGATTATGCTGTGGAGTTTCCCGAGGATTTGCCGTACTTCTGAGTTGGCGTTCTCCCAGTCAGAGTCCCTGTGGGATTGCGGCTACGCTTAGAGAGATGTATTAGTCTTCCGCTGTCCATGTATTTCATTTATGCAAAACTCTGATGTAAACGCTACTTTATGTTGAGAATTAAGCATTGTACTCTGATTTTTACCATATTTGTTCGCTATATGTGTAGTCAGGCTGATTATGCTGTGGAGTTTCCCGAGGATTTGCCGTACTTCTGAGTTGGCGTTCTCCCAGTCAGAGTCCCTGTGGGATTGCGGCTACGCTTAGAGAGATGTATTAGTCTTCCGCTGTCCATGTATTTCATTTATGCAAAACTCTGATGTAAACGCTACTTTATGTTGAGAATTAAGCATTGTACTCTGATTTTTACCATATTTGTTCGCTATATGTGTAGTCAGGCTGATTATGCTGTGGAGTTTCCCGAGGATTTGCCGTACTTCTGAGTTGGCGTTCTCCCAGTCAGAGTCCCTGTGGGATTGCGGCTACGCTTAGAGAGATGTATTAGTCTTCCGCTGTCCATGTATTTCATTTATGCAAAACTCTGATGTAAACGCTACTTTATGTTGAGAATTAAGCATTGTACTCTGATTTTTACCATATTTGTTCGCTATATGTGTAGTCAGGCTGATTATGCTGTGGAGTTTCCCGAGGATTTGCCGTACTTCTGAGTTGGCGTTCTCCCAGTCAGAGTCCCTGTGGGATTGCGGCTACGCTTAGAGAGATGTATTAGTCTTCCGCTGTCCATGTATTTCATTTATGCAAAACTCTGATGTAAACGCTACTTTATGTTGAGAATTAAGCATTGTACTCTGATTTTTACCATATTTGTTCGCTATATGTGTAGTCAGGCTGATTATGCTGTGGAGTTTCCCGAGGATTTGCCGTACTTCTGAGTTGGCGTTCTCCCAGTCAGAGTCCCTGTGGGATTGCGGCTACGCTTAGAGAGATGTATTAGTCTTCCGCTGTCCATGTATTTCATTTATGCAAAACTCTGATGTAAACGCTACTTTATGTTGAGAATTAAGCATTGTACTCTGATTTTTACCATATTTGTTCGCTATATGTGTAGTCAGGCTGATTATGCTGTGGAGTTTCCCGAGGATTTGCCGTACTTCTGAGTTGGCGTTCTCCCAGTCAGAGTCCCTGTGGGATTGCGGCTACGCTTAGAGAGATGTATTAGTCTTCCGCTGTCCATGTATTTCATTTATGCAAAACTCTGATGTAAACGCTACTTTATGTTGAGAATTAAGCATTGTACTCTGATTTTTACCATATTTGTTCGCTATATGTGTAGTCAGGCTGATTATGCTGTGGAGTTTCCCGAGGATTTGCCGTACTTCTGAGTTGGCGTTCTCCCAGTCAGAGTCCCTGTGGGATTGCGGCTACGCTTAGAGAGATGTATTAGTCTTCCGCTGTCCATGTATTTCATTTATGCAAAACTCTGATGTAAACGCTACTTTATGTTGAGAATTAAGCATTGTACTCTGATTTTTACCATATTTGTTCGCTATATGTGTAGTCAGGCTGATTATGCTGTGGAGTTTCCCGAGGATTTGCCGTACTTCTGAGTTGGCGTTCTCCCAGTCAGAGTCCCTGTGGGATTGCGGCTACGCTTAGAGAGATGTATTAGTCTTCCGCTGTCCATGTATTTCATTTATGCAAAACTCTGATGTAAACGCTACTTTATGTTGAGAATTAAGCATTGTACTCTGATTTTTACCATATTTGTTCGCTATATGTGTAGTCAGGCTGATTATGCTGTGGAGTTTCCCGAGGATTTGCCGTACTTCTGAGTTGGCGTTCTCCCAGTCAGAGTCCCTGTGGGATTGCGGCTACGCTTAGAGAGATGTATTAGTCTTCCGCTGTCCATGTATTTCATTTATGCAAAACTCTGATGTAAACGCTACTTTATGTTGAGAATTAAGCATTGTACTCTGATTTTTACCATATTTGTTCGCTATATGTGTAGTCAGGCTGATTATGCTGTGGAGTTTCCCGAGGATTTGCCGTACTTCTGAGTTGGCGTTCTCCCAGTCAGAGTCCCTGTGGGATTGCGGCTACGCTTAGAGAGATGTATTAGTCTTCCGCTGTCCATGTATTTCATTTATGCAAAACTCTGATGTAAACGCTACTTTATGTTGAGAATTAAGCATTGTACTCTGATTTTTACCATATTTGTTCGCTATATGTGTAGTCAGGCTGATTATGCTGTGGAGTTTCCCGAGGATTTGCCGTACTTCTGAGTTGGCGTTCTCCCAGTCAGAGTCCCTGTGGGATTGCGGCTACGCTTAGAGAGATGTATTAGTCTTCCGCTGTCCATGTATTTCATTTATGCAAAACTCTGATGTAAACGCTACTTTATGTTGAGAATTAAGCATTGTACTCTGATTTTTACCATATTTGTTCGCTATATGTGTAGTCAGGCTGATTATGCTGTGGAGTTTCCCGAGGATTTGCCGTACTTCTGAGTTGGCGTTCTCCCAGTCAGAGTCCCTGTGGGATTGCGGCTACGCTTAGAGAGATGTATTAGTCTTCCGCTGTCCATGTATTTCATTTATGCAAAACTCTGATGTAAACGCTACTTTATGTTGAGAATTAAGCATTGTACTCTGATTTTTACCATATTTGTTCGCTATATGTGTAGTCAGGCTGATTATGCTGTGGAGTTTCCCGAGGATTTGCCGTACTTCTGAGTTGGCGTTCTCCCAGTCAGAGTCCCTGTGGGATTGCGGCTACGCTTAGAGAGATGTATTAGTCTTCCGCTGTCCATGTATTTCATTTATGCAAAACTCTGATGTAAACGCTACTTTATGTTGAGAATTAAGCATTGTACTCTGATTTTTACCATATTTGTTCGCTATATGTGTAGTCAGGCTGATTATGCTGTGGAGTTTCCCGAGGATTTGCCGTACTTCTGAGTTGGCGTTCTCCCAGTCAGAGTCCCTGTGGGATTGCGGCTACGCTTAGAGAGATGTATTAGTCTTCCGCTGTCCATGTATTTCATTTATGCAAAACTCTGATGTAAACGCTACTTTATGTTGAGAATTAAGCATTGTACTCTGATTTTTACCATATTTGTTCGCTATATGTGTAGTCAGGCTGATTATGCTGTGGAGTTTCCCGAGGATTTGCCGTACTTCTGAGTTGGCGTTCTCCCAGTCAGAGTCCCTGTGGGATTGCGGCTACGCTTAGAGAGATGTATTAGTCTTCCGCTGTCCATGTATTTCATTTATGCAAAACTCTGATGTAAACGCTACTTTATGTTGAGAATTAAGCATTGTACTCTGATTTTTACCATATTTGTTCGCTATATGTGTAGTCAGGCTGATTATGCTGTGGAGTTTCCCGAGGATTTGCCGTACTTCTGAGTTGGCGTTCTCCCAGTCAGAGTCCCTGTGGGATTGCGGCTACGCTTAGAGAGATGTATTAGTCTTCCGCTGTCCATGTATTTCATTTATGCAAAACTCTGATGTAAACGCTACTTTATGTTGAGAATTAAGCATTGTACTCTGATTTTTACCATATTTGTTCGCTATATGTGTAGTCAGGCTGATTATGCTGTGGAGTTTCCCGAGGATTTGCCGTACTTCTGAGTTGGCGTTCTCCCAGTCAGAGTCCCTGTGGGATTGCGGCTACGCTTAGAGAGATGTATTAGTCTTCCGCTGTCCATGTATTTCATTTATGCAAAACTCTGATGTAAACGCTACTTTATGTTGAGAATTAAGCATTGTACTCTGATTTTTACCATATTTGTTCGCTATATGTGTAGTCAGGCTGATTATGCTGTGGAGTTTCCCGAGGATTTGCCGTACTTCTGAGTTGGCGTTCTCCCAGTCAGAGTCCCTGTGGGATTGCGGCTACGCTTAGAGAGATGTATTAGTCTTCCGCTGTCCATGTATTTCATTTATGCAAAACTCTGATGTAAACGCTACTTTATGTTGAGAATTAAGCATTGTACTCTGATTTTTACCATATTTGTTCGCTATATGTGTAGTCAGGCTGATTATGCTGTGGAGTTTCCCGAGGATTTGCCGTACTTCTGAGTTGGCGTTCTCCCAGTCAGAGTCCCTGTGGGATTGCGGCTACGCTTAGAGAGATGTATTAGTCTTCCGCTGTCCATGTATTTCATTTATGCAAAACTCTGATGTAAACGCTACTTTATGTTGAGAATTAAGCATTGTACTCTGATTTTTACCATATTTGTTCGCTATATGTGTAGTCAGGCTGATTATGCTGTGGAGTTTCCCGAGGATTTGCCGTACTTCTGAGTTGGCGTTCTCCCAGTCAGAGTCCCTGTGGGATTGCGGCTACGCTTAGAGAGATGTATTAGTCTTCCGCTGTCCATGTATTTCATTTATGCAAAACTCTGATGTACCCGCTACTTTATGTTGAGAATTAAGCATTGTACTCTGATTTTTACCATATTTGTTCGCTATATGTGTAGTCAGGCTGATTATGCTGTGGAGTTTCCCGAGGATTTGCCGTACTTCTGAGTTGGCGTTCTCCCAGTCAGAGTCCCTGTGGGATTGCGGCTACGCTTAGAGAGATGTATTAGTCTTCCGCTGTCCATGTATTTCATTTATGCAAAACTCTGATGTACCCGCTACTTTATGTTGAGAATTAAGCATTGTACTCTGATTTTTACCATATTTGTTCGCTATATGTGTAGTCAGGCTGATTATGCTGTGGAGTTTCCCGAGGATTTGCCGTACTTCTGAGTTGGCGTTCTCCCAGTCAGAGTCCCTGTGGGATTGCGGCTACGCTTAGAGAGATGTATTAGTCTTCCGCTGTCCATGTATTTCATTTATGCAAAACTCTGATGTACCCGCTACTTTATGTTGAGAATTAAGCATTGTACTCTGATTTTTACCATATTTGTTCGCTATATGTGTAGTCAGGCTGATTATGCTGTGGAGTTTCCCGAGGATTTGCCGTACTTCTGAGTTGGCGTTCTCCCAGTCAGAGTCCCTGTGGGATTGCGGCTACGCTTAGAGAGATGTATTAGTCTTCCGCTGTCCATGTATTTGATTTATGCAAAACTCTGATGTACCCGCTACTTTATGTTGAGAATTAAGCATTGTACTCTGATTTTTACCATATTTGTTCGCTATATGTGTCTGTGGACTTCCTGGGCACACATATGGCCACATTCGGGTTTTGTGTAAATCCGGGTGTGACAGATTGGTATCAGAGCCGTGCTGACTGTAGGAACGCATCCTAGATAGTACGGTGGACAAATTACTAGGAGACCCCCATGTTTTAAAAATTTTAAAAATCTAACAGTCGAGTCTTGTGTGAATTTATGCCTTTAAATGCTTGTATTTATTGTTATTATGCATATGAATGATTTGGTTCTTTGTAATGATTGTTAGTGTTAGGTTAGCTTTCTGCCTAGCCGGGTTCTTTCTTTCTAGGGCTTGTTCCTCATTTCTCACCCCTCCTTCTCTTGCATTCTCCCCCAGATGATGAATTCCCTTGAGAGGAATGCATATAGTGCCCCCGAAGAGGAGGCACCAGCTGCTTCAATCCATCTCAGGATGGCGGAACTTATGGCAGTACAAACTCAGGCATTGCACAAGATGGCTCAAGCTATGGAAGAGATCAATCAAGCTATGGCGGAGCAAGCTGCACTTCTTGGTAATTATAACACAAGCAATAAGAGGAGCCATGGAGTACCAGAGCTAGAGCGGAGACAATCACATGAGGACACCAGGATTCCAGAAGGGTGGGCAAGCTGTGAACTACATGGCCTCCCATGTCCTCGAGTTGGAACTAGCTTAATGGCAACTGAGGCACTCCAGCGATATCATTCGGATACCCACAGGGCGTCTGCTGGAAGGTCGGTCCGAAGAAGGGTTCCCCAAGCTCAAGGTAGTACCCCAACTATGGATCTTGAAGGTTGGAGTATCACCGTCACAGAATTTCAACCCCGGAGAGGCGGTGGGTCTAAGAAGCAAGCAAACGAAAGGAGTCAAGGAAAGAGTTACCGGAACCGTGGGTAGCTGGTGACATCTGTCCCAATCCCATTCAGACACACGGATTCCTAGATCAACACCCGAAGCACCCTGAAGATGTCCGCCCTCCACCCCGCAGCTACCTTGAGATGAATCCAGGAGTACACGCTACTCCACTCGCATGGAACGCGGTACAAGAGGCAAGTCGAGATGAAGCTTATGAGGAGACCACAAGCCAATGTTACATCCGTAACGGGACAGGTAACCAGAGCGGAAGGAGACCATCTAAGAAGAAGAGGGTAGAAACAAATTCCAACCGTATCCCTCGGACTACGAAACGATAGTGGCACCAGCTGGTCAATGGCCGATGCCTCCAGAATTTGCTGCAACCATCACATGCTACCGTTGCGGCGAGAGAGGTCATATTGCCGCCAAGTGTCCTACGAAGACTGGATCAGCCGTAACCCACGACTCTGGCAGTGGAAGCATGAACGCCGCCGAAGCCAGGAGATGCTACCGTTGTGGCGCAGAAGGACATTATGCGCACGCGTGTCAGGTCACCGGCCTTAGTGACAACAAGTGACCACAAGGTGTTTTAGAGTATCCCTGCAGTATGAAGAAGTGTAATTCTCATGTCCCTGTAATGGCTACTGATATGAATAAAGTCAACGAGATGTTGGATGCCACCTGCATAAACCTTTCTTGCTAGCCTTTCTCCAGAATCTCGGGACGAGATTCCTGTTAAGGGGGGTAGCTTGTCACACCCCAAAATTTCCGAATTTTGGGTTGTGAATTTCAACATAATTAAAATAATATTTTTCTCAATTTTCTAAAATTTTCCAAGATTTATGAAGTTTTACAGGGAATTTAGTATAGGGAAAATATTATTCTCTAAAATAAAAATTTAAATCAATGTAGGAGAAAATGTTTTTCTAAATAGTAATTATTTTACTCTTTGGTGCTCATGATAAATAGGCTAAATAAATATTTTCCAAAAATTAAAATCAAATATAGATGGTAGAAACATTTTTGTTGCATTCATGCCGCTGCATTGATTTTTGTATTGCTTGTGTTCAAACAAGAATTTAAATTTATTTAATTCAAATTTGAACACTTTGTTTGGTGAGCCCAGAAAAGTTGCAAAGCCCAGAG
>OAMR01000854.1:24546-36018 GCA_900205405.1 Echinochloa crus-galli | reverse complement strand
AGTCCCTTGCATGCTCGGGGGCTGGGCACCAGAAAATAACTCGTCGTGTTCCAAGAGAACCAGGCCAAGTCCCTCGCATGCTCGGGGGCTGGGCGCTGGAAAATAACTCGGCGCATTTCAAGAGAACCAGGCCAAGTCCCTCGCATGCTCGGGGGCTGGGTGCCGGAAGATGACTCGGCGCGTTCAAAGGGAATCATGCCAAGTCCCTCGCGTGCTCGGGGGTGGGCGCCGGAAAATAACTCGGCGCGTTCCAAGAGAACTAGGCCAAGTCCCTCGCATGTTCGGGGGCTGGGCGCCGGAAGACGACTCGACACGTTCGAAGGGAACCAGGCCAAGTCCCTCGCATGCTTGGGGGCTGGGCGCCGGAAGATGACTCGGCGCGTTCCAAGGGAACCAGGCCAAGTCCCTCGCATGATCGGGGGCTGGGTGCCAGAAAATAACTCGGCGCGTTCCAAGAGAACCAGCCCAAGTACCTCGCATGCTCGGGGGCTGGGCGCCGAAAGACGACTCGACGCGTTCCAAGGGAACCATGCCAAGTCCCTCGCATGCTCGGGTGCTGGGCGCCGGAAAATAACTCTGCGCGTTCCACGAGAACCAGGCTAAGTCCCTCGCATGCTCGGGGGCTAGGCGTCGGAAAATAACTCGGCGCGTTCCAAGAGAACCATGCCAAGTCCCTCGCGTGCTCGGGGGTTGGGCGCCAGAAAATAACTCGACGCGTTCCAAGAGAACCAGGCCAAGTCGCTCGCATGCTTGGGGGCCGGGCGTCGGAAGATGACTCGGCGCGTTCCAAGGGAACCAGGCCAAGTCCCTCGCATGCTCGGGGGCTGGGCGCCGGAAAATAACTCGGCTCGTTCCAAGAGAACTAGGCCAAGTCCCTCGCATGCTCGGGGGCTCGGCGCCGGAAGATGACTCGGCGCGTTCCAACGGAACCAGGCCAAGTCGCTCGCATGCTTGGGGGCTGGGCGTCGGAAGATGACTCGGCGCGTTCCAAGGGAACCAGGCCAAGTACCTCGCATGCTCGCGGGCTGGGCGCCGGAAAATAACTCGGCACGTTCCAAGAGAACCAAGTCCCTCGCATGCTCGGGGGCTGGGTGCCGGAAGATGACTCGGCGCGTTCAAAGGGAACCAGGCCAAGGCCCTTGCGTGCTCGGGTGTTGGGCGCCGAGAGAACCAGGCCAAGTCCCTCGCATGCTCGGGGGCTGGGTGCCGGAAGATGACTCGGCGCGTTCAAAGGGAACCAGGCCAAGGCCCTTGCGTGCTCGGGTGTTGGGCGCCGAGAGAACCAGGCCAAGTCCCTCGCATGCTCGGGGGCTGGGTGCCGGAAGATGACTCGGCGCGTTCAAAGGGAACCAGGCCAAGGCCCTTGCGTGCTCGGGTGTTGGGCGCCGAGAGAACCAGGCCAAGTCCCTCGCATGCTCGGGGGCTGGGTGCCGGAAGATGACTCGGCGCGTTCAAAGGGAACCAGGCCAAGGCCCTTGCGTGCTCGGGTGTTGGGCGCCGAGAGAACCAGGCCAAGTCCCTCGCATGCTCGGGGGCTGGGTGCCGGAAGATGACTCGGCGCGTTCAAAGGGAACCAGGCCAAGGCCCTTGCGTGCTCGGGTGTTGGGCGCCGAGAGAACCAGGCCAAGTCCCTCGCATGCTCGGGGGCTGGGTGCCGGAAGATGACTCGGCGCGTTCAAAGGGAAGTAGGCCAAGGCCCTTGCGTGCTCGGGTGTTGGGCGCCGAGAGAACCAGGCCAAGTCCCTCGCATGCTCGGGGGCTGGGCGCCGGAAGATGACTCGGCGCGTTCCAAGGGAACCATGCCAAGTCCCTCGCGTGCTCGGGGGTTGGGCGCCGGAAAATAACTCGGCGCGTTCCAAGAGAACCAGGCCAAGTCCTTCGCATGCTCGGGGGCTGGGCCTTGCGTGCTCGGGTGTTGGGCGCCGAGAGAACCAGGCCAAGTCCCTCGCATGCTCGGGGCTGGGTGCCGGAAGATGACTCGGCGCGTTCAAAGGGAACCATGCCAAGTCCCTCGCGTGCTCGGGGGTGGGCGCCGGAAAATAACTCGGCGCGTTCCAAGAGAACCAGGCCAAGTCCCTCGCATGCTCGGGGGCTGGGCGCCGGAAGACGACTCGGCGCATTCCAAGGGAACCAGGCCAAGTCCCTCGCATGCTCGGGGGCTGGGCGCCGGAAGATGACTCGGCGGTTTCCAAGGGAACCAGGCCAAGTCCCTCGCATGCTCGGGGGCTAGGCACCGGAAAATAACTCGGCGCATTCCAAGGGAACCAGGCCAAGTCCCTCGCATGCTCGGGGGCTGGGCGCCGGAAGATGACTCGGCGCGTTCCAAGGGACCCAGGCCAAGTCCCTCGCATGCTCGGGGGCTGGGCGCCGGAAGATGACTCGGCGCGTTCCAAGGGACCCAGGCCAAGTCCCTCGCATGCTCGGGGGCTGGGCGCCGGAAGATGACTCGGCGCGTTCCAAGGGACCCAGGCCAAGTCCCTCGCATGCTCGGGGGCTGGGCGCCGGAAGATGACTCGGCGCGTTCCAAGGGACCCAGGCCAAGTCCCTGCATGCTCGGGGGCTGGGCGCCGGAAGATGACTCGGCGCGTTCCAAGGGAACCAGGCCAATTCCCTCGCGTGCTCGGGGGCTGGGCACCGGAAAATAACTCGGCTCGTTCGTTCCAAGAGAACCAGGCCAAGTCCCTCGCATGCTCGGGGGTTAGGCACCGGAACATAACTCGGCTCGTTCCAAGAGAACCAGGCCAAGTCCCTCGCATGCTCGGGGGTTAGGCACCGGAACATAACTCGGCTCGTTCCAAGAGAACCAGGCCAAGTCCCTCGCATGCTCGGGGGCTGGGCGCCGGAAGATGACTCGGCGCGTTCCAAGAGAACCAGGCCAAGTCCCTTGCATGCTCGGGGGCTGGGCGCCGGAAGATGACTCGGCGCGTTCCAAGGGAACCAGGCCAAGTCCCTCACATGCTCGGGGGCTGGGCGCCGGAAAATAAATCGGTGCGTTCCCAGAGAACCAGGCCAAGTCCCTCGCATGCTTGGGGGCTGGGCGCTGGAAGATGACTCGGCGCGTTCCAAGGGAACCAGGCCAAGTCCCTCGCATGCTCGGGGGCTGGGCGCCGGAAAATAACTCAGCTCGTTCCAAGAGAACCAGGCCAAGTGCCTCGCATGCTCGGGGGCTGGGCGCCGGAAGATGACTCGGCGCGTTCCAAGGGAACCAGGCCAAGTACCTCGCATGATCGGGGGCTGGGCGCCAGAAAATAACTCGGCGCGTTCCAAGAGAACTAGCCCAAGTACCTCGCATGCTAGGGGGCTGGGCGCCGAAAGATGACTCGACGCGTTCCAAGGGAACCAGGCCAAGTACCTCGCATGCTCGGGGGCTAGGCGCCGGAAAATAACTCGGCGCGTTCCAAGAGAACCAGGCCAAGTCCCTCGCATGCTCGGGGGCTGGGCGCCGGAAGATGACTCGAGAACCATGCCAAGTCCCTCGCGTGCTCGGGGGTTGGGCGACAGAAAATAACTCGACGCGTTCCAAGAGAACCAGGCCAAGTCGCTCGCATGCTTGGGGGCCGGGCGTCGGAAGATGACTCGGCGTGTTCCAAGGGAACCAGGCCAAGTCCCTCGCATGCTCGGGGGCTGGGCGCCGGAAAATAACTCAGCTCGTTCCAAGAGAACCAGGCCAAGTCCCTCGCATGCTCGGGGGCTGGGCGCCGGAAGATGACCCGGCGCGTTCCAAGAGAACCAGGCCAAGTCCTTCGCATGCTCGGGGGCTGGGCGCCGGAAAATAACTCGGCGCGGTCCAAGAGAACCAGGCCAAGTCCCTCGCATGCTCGGGGGCTGGGCACCGGAAGACGACTCGACGCGTTCCAAGGGAACCAGGACAAGTCCCTCGCATGCTCGGGGGCTAGGCGCCGGAAAATAACTCGGCGCGTTCCAAGATAACCATGCCAAGTCCCTCGCGTGCTCGGGGGTTGGGCGCCGGAAAATAACTCGGCGCGTTCCAAGAGAACCAAGCCAAGTCACTCGCATGCTTGGGGGCTGGGCGTCGGAAGATGACTCGGCGCGTTCCAAGGGAACCAGGCCATGTCCCTCGCATGCTCGGGGGCTGGGCGCCGGAAGATGACTCGGCGCGTTCCAAGGGAACCAGGCCAAGTCCCTCGCATGCTCGGGGGTTGGGCGCCGGAAAATAAATCGGCGCGTTCCCAGAGAACCAGGCCATGTCCCTCGCATGCTCGGGGGTTGGGCGCCGGAAAATAAATCGGCGCGTTCCCAGAGAACCAGGCCAAGTCCCTCGCATGCTCGGGGGCTGGGCGCCGGAAGATGACTCGGCGCGTTCCAAGGGAACCAGGCCAAGTCCCTCGCATGCTCGGGGGCTGGGCGCCGGAAGATGACTCGGCGCGTTCCAAGGGAACCAGGCCAACTCCCTCGCATGCTCGGGGGCTGGGCACCGGAAAATAACTCGGCTCATTCCAAGAGAACCAGGCCAAGTCCCTCGCATGCTCGGGGGCTGGGCACCGGAAGATGACTCGGCGCGTTCCAAGGGAACCAGGCCAAGTCCCTCGCATGCTCGGGGGCTGGGCGCCGGAAAATAACTCAGCTCGTTCCAAGAGAACCAGGCCAAGTCCCTCGCATGCTAGGGGGCTGGGCGCCGGAAGATGACCCAGCGCGTTCCAAGAGAACCAGGCCAAGTCCTTCGCATGCTCGGGGGCTGGGCGCCGGAAAATAACTCGGCGCGTTCCAAGAGAACCAGGCCAAGTCCCTCGCATGCTCAGGGGCTGGGCACCGGAAGACGACTCGACGCGTTCCAAGGGAACCAGGACAAGTCCCTCGCATGCTCGGGGGCTAGGCGCCGGAAAATAACTCAGCGCGTTCCAAGATAACCATGCCAAGTCCCTCGCGTGCTCGGGGGTTGGGTGCCGGAAAATAACTCGGCGCGTTCCAAGAGAACCAGGCCAAGTCACTCGCATGCTTGGGGGCTGGGCGCCGGAAGATGACTCGGCGCGTTCCAAGAGAACCAGGCCAAGTCCCTCGCATGCTCGGGTGCTGGGCGGAAGATGACTCGGCGCGTTCCAAGAGAACCAGGCCAAGTCCCTCGCATGCTCGGGTGCTGGGCGGAAGATGACTCGGCGCGTTCCAAGAGAACCAGGCCAAGTCCCTCGCATGCTCGGGTGCTGGGCGGAAGATGACTCGGCGCGTTCCAAGAGAACCAGGCCAAGTCCCTCGCATGCTCGGGTGCTGGGCGGAAGATGACTCGGCGCGTTCCAAGAGAACCAGGCCAAGTCCCTCGCATGCTCGGGTGCTGGGCGGAAGATGACTCGGCGCGTTCCAAGAGAACCAGGCCAAGTCCCTCGCATGCTCGGGTGCTGGGCGGAAGATGACTCGGCGCGTTCCAAGAGAACCAGGCCAAGTCCCTCGCATGCTCGGGTGCTGGGCGGAAGATGACTCGGCGCGTTCCAAGAGAACCAGGCCAAGTCCCTCGCATGCTCGGGTGCTGGGCGGAAGATGACTCGGCGCGTTCCAAGAGAACCAGGCCAAGTCCCTCGCATGCTCGGGTGCTGGGCGGAAGATGACTCGGCGCGTTCCAAGAGAACCAGGCCAAGTCCCTCGCATGCTCGGGTGCTGGGCGGAAGATGACTCGGCGCGTTCCAAGAGAACCAGGCCAAGTCCCTCGCATGCTCGGGTGCTGGGCGGAAGATGACTCGGCGCGTTCCAAGAGAACCAGGCCAAGTCCCTCGCATGCTCGGGTGCTGGGCGGAAGATGACTCGGCGCGTTCCAAGAGAACCAGGCCAAGTCCCTCGCATGCTCGGGTGCTGGGCGGAAGATGACTCGGCGCGTTCCAAGAGAACCAGGCCAAGTCCCTCGCATGCTCGGGTGCTGGGCGGAAGATGACTCGGCGCGTTCCAAGAGAACCAGGCCAAGTCCCTCGCATGCTCGGGTGCTGGGCGGAAGATGACTCGGCGCGTTCCAAGAGAACCAGGCCAAGTCCCTCGCATGCTCGGGTGCTGGGCGGAAGATGACTCGGCGCGTTCCAAGAGAACCAGGCCAAGTCCCTCGCATGCTCGGGTGCTGGGCGGAAGATGACTCGGCGCGTTCCAAGAGAACCAGGCCAAGTCCCTCGCATGCTCGGGTGCTGGGCGGAAGATGACTCGGCGCGTTCCAAGAGAACCAGGCCAAGTCCCTCGCATGCTCGGGTGCTGGGCGGAAGATGACTCGGCGCGTTCCAAGAGAACCAGGCCAAGTCCCTCGCATGCTCGGGTGCTGGGCGGAAGATGACTCGGCGCGTTCCAAGAGAACCAGGCCAAGTCCCTCGCATGCTCGGGTGCTGGGCGGAAGATGACTCGGCGCGTTCCAAGAGAACCAGGCCAAGTCCCTCGCATGCTCGGGTGCTGGGCGGAAGATGACTCGGCGCGTTCCAAGAGAACCAGGCCAAGTCCCTCGCATGCTCGGGTGCTGGGCGGAAGATGACTCGGCGCGTTCCAAGAGAACCAGGCCAAGTCCCTCGCATGCTCGGGTGCTGGGCGGAAGATGACTCGGCGCGTTCCAAGAGAACCAGGCCAAGTCCCTCGCATGCTCGGGTGCTGGGCGGAAGATGACTCGGCGCGTTCCAAGAGAACCAGGCCAAGTCCCTCGCATGCTCGGGTGCTGGGCGGAAGATGACTCGGCGCGTTCCAAGAGAACCAGGCCAAGTCCCTCGCATGCTCGGGTGCTGGGCGGAAGATGACTCGGCGCGTTCCAAGAGAACCAGGCCAAGTCCCTCGCATGCTCGGGTGCTGGGCGGAAGATGACTCGGCGCGTTCCAAGAGAACCAGGCCAAGTCCCTCGCATGCTCGGGTGCTGGGCGGAAGATGACTCGGCGCGTTCCAAGAGAACCAGGCCAAGTCCCTCGCATGCTCGGGTGCTGGGCGGAAGATGACTCGGCGCGTTCCAAGAGAACCAGGCCAAGTCCCTCGCATGCTCGGGTGCTGGGCGGAAGATGACTCGGCGCGTTCCAAGAGAACCAGGCCAAGTCCCTCGCATGCTCGGGTGCTGGGCGGAAGATGACTCGGCGCGTTCCAAGAGAACCAGGCCAAGTCCCTCGCATGCTCGGGTGCTGGGCGGAAGATGACTCGGCGCGTTCCAAGAGAACCAGGCCAAGTCCCTCGCATGCTCGGGTGCTGGGCGGAAGATGACTCGGCGCGTTCCAAGAGAACCAGGCCAAGTCCCTCGCATGCTCGGGTGCTGGGCGGAAGATGACTCGGCGCGTTCCAAGAGAACCAGGCCAAGTCCCTCGCATGCTCGGGTGCTGGGCGGAAGATGACTCGGCGCGTTCCAAGAGAACCAGGCCAAGTCCCTCGCATGCTCGGGTGCTGGGCGGAAGATGACTCGGCGCGTTCCAAGAGAACCAGGCCAAGTCCCTCGCATGCTCGGGTGCTGGGCGGAAGATGACTCGGCGCGTTCCAAGAGAACCAGGCCAAGTCCCTCGCATGCTCGGGTGCTGGGCGGAAGATGACTCGGCGCGTTCCAAGAGAACCAGGCCAAGTCCCTCGCATGCTCGGGTGCTGGGCGGAAGATGACTCGGCGCGTTCCAAGAGAACCAGGCCAAGTCCCTCGCATGCTCGGGTGCTGGGCGGAAGATGACTCGGCGCGTTCCAAGAGAACCAGGCCAAGTCCCTCGCATGCTCGGGTGCTGGGCGGAAGATGACTCGGCGCGTTCCAAGAGAACCAGGCCAAGTCCCTCGCATGCTCGGGTGCTGGGCGGAAGATGACTCGGCGCGTTCCAAGAGAACCAGGCCAAGTCCCTCGCATGCTCGGGTGCTGGGCGGAAGATGACTCGGCGCGTTCCAAGAGAACCAGGCCAAGTCCCTCGCATGCTCGGGTGCTGGGCGGAAGATGACTCGGCGCGTTCCAAGAGAACCAGGCCAAGTCCCTCGCATGCTCGGGTGCTGGGCGGAAGATGACTCGGCGCGTTCCAAGAGAACCAGGCCAAGTCCCTCGCATGCTCGGGTGCTGGGCGGAAGATGACTCGGCGCGTTCCAAGAGAACCAGGCCAAGTCCCTCGCATGCTCGGGTGCTGGGCGGAAGATGACTCGGCGCGTTCCAAGAGAACCAGGCCAAGTCCCTCGCATGCTCGGGTGCTGGGCGGAAGATGACTCGGCGCGTTCCAAGAGAACCAGGCCAAGTCCCTCGCATGCTCGGGTGCTGGGCGGAAGATGACTCGGCGCGTTCCAAGAGAACCAGGCCAAGTCCCTCGCATGCTCGGGTGCTGGGCGGAAGATGACTCGGCGCGTTCCAAGAGAACCAGGCCAAGTCCCTCGCATGCTCGGGTGCTGGGCGGAAGATGACTCGGCGCGTTCCAAGAGAACCAGGCCAAGTCCCTCGCATGCTCGGGTGCTGGGCGGAAGATGACTCGGCGCGTTCCAAGAGAACCAGGCCAAGTCCCTCGCATGCTCGGGTGCTGGGCGGAAGATGACTCGGCGCGTTCCAAGAGAACCAGGCCAAGTCCCTCGCATGCTCGGGTGCTGGGCGGAAGATGACTCGGCGCGTTCCAAGAGAACCAGGCCAAGTCCCTCGCATGCTCGGGTGCTGGGCGGAAGATGACTCGGCGCGTTCCAAGAGAACCAGGCCAAGTCCCTCGCATGCTCGGGTGCTGGGCGGAAGATGACTCGGCGCGTTCCAAGAGAACCAGGCCAAGTCCCTCGCATGCTCGGGTGCTGGGCGGAAGATGACTCGGCGCGTTCCAAGAGAACCAGGCCAAGTCCCTCGCATGCTCGGGTGCTGGGCGGAAGATGACTCGGCGCGTTCCAAGAGAACCAGGCCAAGTCCCTCGCATGCTCGGGTGCTGGGCGGAAGATGACTCGGCGCGTTCCAAGAGAACCAGGCCAAGTCCCTCGCATGCTCGGGTGCTGGGCGGAAGATGACTCGGCGCGTTCCAAGAGAACCAGGCCAAGTCCCTCGCATGCTCGGGTGCTGGGCGGAAGATGACTCGGCGCGTTCCAAGAGAACCAGGCCAAGTCCCTCGCATGCTCGGGTGCTGGGCGGAAGATGACTCGGCGCGTTCCAAGAGAACCAGGCCAAGTCCCTCGCATGCTCGGGTGCTGGGCGGAAGATGACTCGGCGCGTTCCAAGAGAACCAGGCCAAGTCCCTCGCATGCTCGGGTGCTGGGCGGAAGATGACTCGGCGCGTTCCAAGAGAACCAGGCCAAGTCCCTCGCATGCTCGGGTGCTGGGCGGAAGATGACTCGGCGCGTTCCAAGAGAACCAGGCCAAGTCCCTCGCATGCTCGGGTGCTGGGCGGAAGATGACTCGGCGCGTTCCAAGAGAACCAGGCCAAGTCCCTCGCATGCTCGGGTGCTGGGCGGAAGATGACTCGGCGCGTTCCAAGAGAACCAGGCCAAGTCCCTCGCATGCTCGGGTGCTGGGCGGAAGATGACTCGGCGCGTTCCAAGAGAACCAGGCCAAGTCCCTCGCATGATCGGGGGCTGGGCGCCAGAAAATAACTCGGCGCATTCCAAGAGAACCAGCCCAAGTACCTCGCATGCTCGGGGGCTGGGCGCCGAAAGACGACTCGACGCATTCCAAGGGAACCATGCCAAGTCCCTCGCATGCTCGGGTGCTGGGCGCCGGAAAATAACTCGGCGCGTTCCACGAGAACCAGGCTAAGTCCCTCGCATGCTCGGGGGCTAGGCACCGGAAAATAACTCGGCGCGTTCCAAGAGAACCATGCCAAGTCCCTCGCGTGCTCGGGGGTTGGGCGGGAAAATAACTCGACGCGTTCCAAGAGAACCAGGCCAAGTCGCTCGCATTGCTTGGGGGCTGGGCGTCGGAAGATGACTCGGCGCGTTCCAAGGGAACCAGGCCAAGTCCCTCGCATGCTCGAGGGCTGGGCGCCGGAAGATGACTCGGCGCATTCCAAGGGAACCAGGCCAAGTCCATCGCATGATCGGGGGCTGGGCGCCGGAAAATAAATCGGCGCGTTCCAAGAGAACCAGGCCAAGTCCCTCGCATGCTCGGGGGCTGGGCGCCGGAAGATGACTCGACGCGTTCCAAGGGAACCAGGCCAAGTCCCTAGCATGCTAGGGGGCTAGGCACCGGAAAATAACTCGGCGCGTTCCAAGAGAACCTGGCCAAGTCCCTCGCATGCTCGGGGGTTGGGCGCCGGAATATGACTCGGCGCATTCCAAGGGAACCAGGCCATGTCCCTCGCATGGTCGGGGGCTAGGCGCTGGAAAATAAATCGGCGCGTTCCAAGAGAACCAGGCCAAGTCCCTCGCATGCTCGGGGGCTAGGCACCGGAAGACGATTCGGCGTGTTCCAAGGGAACCAGGCAATGTCCCTCGCATGCTCGGGGGCTGGGCGCCGAAAGACGATTCGGCTCGTTCCAAGGGAACAAGGCCATGTCCCTCACATGCTCGGGGGCTGGGCGCTGGAAGATGACTCGGCGCGTTCCAAGGGAACCAGGCCAAGTCCCTCGCATGATCGGGGGCTAGGCACCAGAAAACGACTCGGCGCGTTCCAAGAGAACCAGGCTAAGTCCCTCGCATGCTCGGGGGCTAGGCGCCGGAAAATAACTCGGCGCGTTCCAAGAGAGCCAGGCCAAGTCCCTCGCATGCTCGGGGGCTGGGCGCCGGAAGACGACTCAGCGCATTCCAAGGGAACCAGGCCAAGTCCCTCGCATGCTCGATGGATGGGCACCGGAAAATAACTGGACGCGTTCCAAGGGAACCAGGCCAAGTCCCTCGCATGCTCGGGGGCTGGGCGCCGGAAGATGACTCGACGCGTTCCAAGGGAACCAGGCCAAGTCCCTCGCATGCTCGGGGGCTGGGCGCCGGAAGATGACTCGACGCGTTCCAAGGGAACCAGGCCAAGTCCCTCGCATGCTCGGGGGCTAGGCGCCGGAAGATGACTCGACGCGTTCCAAGGGAACCAGGCCAAGTCCCTCGCATGCTCGGGGGCTGGGCGCCGGAAGATGACTCGACGCGTTCCAAGGGAACCAGGCCAAGTCCCTCGCATGCTCGGGGGCTGGGCGCCGGAAGATGACTCGACGCGTTCCAAGGGAACCAGGCCAAGTCCCTCGCATGCTCGGGGGCTGGGCGCCGGAAGATGACTCGACGCGTTCCAAGGGAACCAGGCCAAGTCCCTCGCATGCTCGGGGCTTGGGCGCTGGAAGATGACTCGGCGCGTTCCAAGGGAACCAGGCCAAGTCCATCGCATGTCTGCGGCCCGAGTCCGTTTTTCCACCTTAACTTTTCCCCGTCCGATTTTTGGCCTCTTTCTTTCCTACCCCGCAGCGGCCCAGCTCTCCCCTCTCTCTTTCTTTGGGCGAGCCTCGCGAGGCCGATTCAGGCCCAAGGAGCGACGCGGCCTGTTGCGGCTTTCCTTTCCCCGGCCGGCCCAGCTCCGCGCCAGCCGCTCCCCTCGCTCGCGGCCACCTCGCAGCCCAGCAGCCGCCTGTCGCGCAGCCCAGCCAGCCGGCCTTATACACATCTAGATGTGTATAAGAGACA
>OAMR01000870.1:412285-429715 GCA_900205405.1 Echinochloa crus-galli | reverse complement strand
TAGCATTTAATGCACGGATTCGGGCCCGAACCAAAACTAACTACCGATTCGGGCCAGAAACGAAACAAACGCACCTGATCCACTTTTTTGGACCCAATAGTGATGTTTTGGTTCGTTTTGGTCTGTTTCGTTACGGTGCAAAAACCCATGCCGGGTTGCATTGAATGCACCGATTCGGGCCAGAACCGAAACGAACTACACCGATTCGCGCCAAAAACGAAAGGAACGCACCCAATCCACTCTTTTTGTACCCAATAGTGATGTTTTGGTTCGTTTTTGTCAGTTTCGTTACTGTGCAAAAAAACATGCCGGTATAGCATTTAATGCACTGATTCGGACCGGAACCGAAACGAACTACCGATTCGCGCCAAAAACGAAAGGAACGCACCCAATCCACTCTTTTTGTACCCAATAGTGATGTTTTGGTTCGTTTTTGTCAGTTTCGTTACTGTGCAAAAAAACATGCCGGTATAGCATTTAATGCACTGATTCGGACCGGAACCGAAACGAACTACCCATTCGGGCCAGTAACGAAACGAACGCACCCAATCCACTCTTTTGGACCCAATAGTGATGTTTTGGTTCGTTTTGGTCAGTCTCGCTACTGTGCAAAAAACCATGCCGGGATAGCATTTAATGCACCGATACGGGCCCGAACCAAAACAAACAACCGATTCGGGCCAGAAAGGAAACGAACGCACCCGATCCACTTTTTTGGACCCAATAGTGATGTTTTTGGTTCGTTTTAGTCAGTTTTTCTACTGTGTAAAAAACCATGCAGCGATAGCATTTAATGCACCGATTCGGACCGGGACCGAAATGGAATGAACTACCGATTCGGCCAGAAAAAAAACGAACGCACCCAATCCACTTTTTTTGACCCAATAGTGAGTTTTGGTTCGTTTTGGTTAGTTTCGCTCCTGTGTAAAAAACCATGCCGGGATAGCATTTAATGCACCGATACGGGTCAGAACCGAAATGAACTATCGATTCGGGCCACAAACGAAACGAACGCACCCAATCGTCTTTTTTGGACCCAATAGTGCTGTTTTGGTTCGTTTTGGTCAATTTCGTTACTGTGCAAAAAACCATGCCGGGATAGCATTTAATGCACCGATATAGCATTTAATGCACCGAGTCGGGCCAGAACCGAAGTGAACTATCGATTCGGGCCAGAAAGGAAACGAAACGGAATGAACTACCGATTCGGGCCAGAACCGAAGTGAACTATCGATTCGGGCCAGAAAGGAAACGAAACGGAATGAACTACCGATTCGGGCCAGAACCGAAGTGAACTATCGATTCGGGCCAGAAAGGAAACGAAACGGAATGAACTACCGATTCGGGCCAGAACCGAAGTGAACTATCGATTCGGGCCAGAAAGGAAACGAAACGGAATGAACTACCGATTCGGGCCAGAACCGAAGTGAACTATCGATTCGGGCCAGAAAGGAAACGAAACGGAATGAACTACCGATTCGGGCCAGAACCGAAGTGAACTATCGATTCGGGCCAGAAAGGAAACGAAACGGAATGAACTACCGATTCGGGCCAGAACCGAAGTGAACTATCGATTCGGGCCAGAAAGGAAACGAAACGGAATGAACTACCGATTCGGGCCAGAACCGAAGTGAACTATCGATTCGGGCCAGAAAGGAAACGAAACGGAATGAACTACCGATTCGGGCCAGAACCGAAGTGAACTATCGATTCGGGCCAGAAAGGAAACGAAACGGAATGAACTACCGATTCGGGCCAGAACCGAAGTGAACTATCGATTCGGGCCAGAAAGGAAACGAAACGGAATGAACTACCGATTCGGGCCAGAACCGAAGTGAACTATCGATTCGGGCCAGAAAGGAAACGAAACGGAATGAACTACCGATTCGGGCCAGAACCGAAGTGAACTATCGATTCGGGCCAGAAAGGAAACGAAACGGAATGAACTACCGATTCGGGCCAGAACCGAAGTGAACTATCGATTCGGGCCAGAAAGGAAACGAAACGGAATGAACTACCGATTCGGGCCAGAACCGAAGTGAACTATCGATTCGGGCCAGAAAGGAAACGAAACGGAATGAACTACCGATTCGGGCCAGAACCGAAGTGAACTATCGATTCGGGCCAGAAAGGAAACGAAACGGAATGAACTACCGATTCGGGCCAGAACCGAAGTGAACTATCGATTCGGGCCAGAAAGGAAACGAAACGGAATGAACTACCGATTCGGGCCAGAACCGAAGTGAACTATCGATTCGGGCCAGAAAGGAAACGAAACGGAATGAACTACCGATTCGGGCCAGAACCGAAGTGAACTATCGATTCGGGCCAGAAAGGAAACGAAACGGAATGAACTACCGATTCGGGCCAGAACCGAAGTGAACTATCGATTCGGGCCAGAAAGGAAACGAAACGGAATGAACTACCGATTCGGGCCAGAACCGAAGTGAACTATCGATTCGGGCCAGAAAGGAAACGAAACGGAATGAACTACCGATTCGGGCCAGAACCGAAGTGAACTATCGATTCGGGCCAGAAAGGAAACGAAACGGAATGAACTACCGATTCGGGCCAGAACCGAAGTGAACTATCGATTCGGGCCAGAAAGGAAACGAAACGGAATGAACTACCGATTCGGGCCAGAACCGAAGTGAACTATCGATTCGGGCCAGAAACGAAACGAACGCACCTAATCCTCTTTTTTGGACCCCAACAGTGATGTTTTGGTTCGTATTGGTCAGTTTCGTTACTGTGCAAAAAACCATGCCGGGATAGCATTTAATGCACGGATTCGGGCCCGAACCAAAACTAACTACCGATTCGGGCCAGAAACGAAACGAACGCACCCAATCCAATTTTTTGGACCCAATAGAGATGTTTTGATTTGTTTTGATCTGTTTCGCTATTGTGTAAAAAACCATGCCGGGATAGCATTTAACGCACCGATTCGGGCCGGAACCGAAATGAACTACCGATTCGAGCTAGAAACGAACCGAACGCACCGAATCCAATTTTTTGGACCCAATAGTGATGTTTTTGTTCGTTTTGGTCAGTTGCGCTACTGTGTAAATAACCATGCCGGGATAGCATTTAATGCACCAATTCGGGCCAGAAACCGAAATGAACTACCGATTCGGGCCAGTAACGAAATGAACGCACCCAATCCACTTTTTTCGACCCAATAGTGATGTTTTGGTTCGTTTTGGTCAGTCTCGCTACTGTGTAAAAAACCATGCCGGGATTATTTAATGCACCGATTCGGGCCGGAACAGAAATGAACTACCGATTTGGACCAGAAACGAAAACGCACCCAATCCTCTTTTTTAGACCCAATAGTGATGTTTTTGGTTCGTTTTAGTCAGTTTCGTTACTGTGCAAAAACCCATGCCGGATTGCATTTAATAAACCGATTCAGGTCCGAACCAAAACTAACTACCGATTCGGGCCAGAAACGAAACGAACGCACCCAATCCAATTTTTTGGACCCAATAGAGATGTTTTGGTTTGTTTTGATCAGTTTCGCTACTGTGTAAAAAACCATGCCAGGATAGCATTTAATGCACTGATTTGGGCCGGAACCGAAATGAACTACCGATTCGAGCCAGAAACGAAACGAACGCACCCAATCCAATTTTTTGGACCCAATAGTGATGTTTTGGTTCGTTTTGGTCAGTTTCGCTACTGTGTAAACACCATGCCTGGATTATTTAAACCACCGATTCGGGCCGGAACAGAAATGAACTATTGATTCGGACCAGAAACGAAACGAACGCACCCAATCCACTTTTTTGGACCCAATAGTGATGTTTTGGTTCGTTTTGGTCAGTTTCGCTACTGTGTAAACACCATGCCTGGATTATTTAAAGCACCGATTCGGGCCGGAACAGAAATGAACTATTGATTCGGACCAGAAACGAAACGAACGCACCCAATCCTCTTTTTTGGACGCAATAGTGATGTTTTTGGTTCGTCTTAGTTAGTTTTGCTACTGTGTAAAAAACCATGCCGCGATAGCATTTAATACACCGATTCAGACCGGGACAGAAACGGAATGAACTACCGATTCGGCCAGAAAAAAAACGAACGCACCCAATCCTCTTTTTTGGACGCAATAGTGATGTTTTGGTTCGTTTTGGTCAGTTTCGCTACTGTGTAAAAAACCATGCCGCGATAGCATTTAATACACCGATTCAGACCGGGACAGAAACGGAATGAACTACCGATTCGGCCAGAAAAAAAACGAACGCACCCAATCCTCTTTTTTGGACGCAATAGTGATGTTTTGGTTCGT
Source organism: Echinochloa crus-galli (assembly GCA_900205405.1). Classification (NCBI taxonomy): domain Eukaryota; kingdom Viridiplantae; phylum Streptophyta; class Magnoliopsida; order Poales; family Poaceae; genus Echinochloa; species Echinochloa crus-galli. The sequence goes on along the minus strand of OAMR01000870.1, from coordinate 425,424 downwards.
TTTGGTCAGTTTCGCTACTGTGTAAAAAACCATGCCGCGATAGCATTTAATACACCGATTCAGACCGGGACAGAAACGGAATGAACTACCGATTCGGCCAGAAAAAAAACGAACGCACCCAATCCTCTTTTTTGGACGCAATAGTGATGTTTTGGTTCGTTTTGGTCAGTTTCGCTACTGTGTAAAAAACCATGCCGGGATAGCATTTAATGCACCGATTCGGGCCAGAACCGAAGTGAACTATCGATTCGGGCCAGAAACGAAACGAACCCACCCAATCCTCTTTTTTGGACCCAACAGTGATGTTTTGGTTCGTTTTGGTCAGTTTCGATACTGTGCAAAAAACCATGCCGGGATAGCATTTAATGCACGGATTCGGGCCCGAACCAAAACTAACTACCGATTCGGGCCAGAAACGAAACGAACGCACCCGATCCACTTTTTTGGACCCAATAGTGATGTTTTGGTTCGTTTTGGTCAGTTTCGTTACTGTGCAAAACCCCATGCCGGGTTGCATTGAATGCATCGATTCGGGCCAGAACCGAAACGAACTACAGGTTCGGGCCAGAAACGAAACGAATGCACCCAATCCAATTTTTTGGACCCAATAGAGATGTTTTGGTTTGTTTTGATCAGTTTCGCTACTGTGTAAAAAATGATGGCGGTATAACATTTAATGCACCGTTTAGGCCGAAACCGAAACGAACTATCGATTCGGACCAGAAACGAAGCGAACGCACCAAATCCACTTTTTTGGACCCAATAGTGATGTTTTGGTTCGTTTTGATCAATTTCGCTACTGTGTAAAAAACCATGCCAGGATAGCATTTAATGTACTGATTCGGGCCGGAACCGAAATGAACTACCGATTCGGGCCAGAAAAGAAACGAACGCACCCAATCCACTTTTTTGGACCCAATAGTGATGTTTTGGTTCGTTTTGGTCAGTTTCGTTACTGTGCAAAAAACCATGCCAAAGTTGCATTTATGCACCGATTCGGGCCGGAACCGAAACGAACTACCGATTCGGGCCAGAAACGAAACGAACGCACCCAATCCACTTTTTTGGACACAGTAGTGATGTTTTGGTCAGTTTCGTTACTGTGCAAAAAACCATGCCAAAGTTGCATTTATGCACCGATTCGGGCCGGAACCGAAACGAACTACCGATTCACGCCAGAAACGAAACGAACGCACCCAATCCACTTTTTTGGACACAGTAGTGATGTTTTGGTCAGTTTCGTTACTGTGCAAAAAACCATGCCAAAGTTGCATTTATGCACCGATTCGGGCCGGAACCGAAACGAACTACCGATTCACGCCAGAAACGAAACGAACGCACCCAATCCACTTTTTTGGACACAGTAGTGATGTTTTGGTCAGTTTCGTTACTGTGCAAAAAACCATGCCAAAGTTGCATTTATGCACCGATTCGGGCCGGAACCGAAACGAACTACCGATTCACGCCAGAAACGAAACGAACGCACCCAATCCACTTTTTTGGACACAGTAGTGATGTTTTGGTCAGTTTCGTTACTGTGCAAAAAACCATGCCAAAGTTGCATTTATGCACCGATTCGGGCCGGAACCGAAACGAACTACCGATTCACGCCAGAAACGAAACGAACGCACCCAATCCACTTTTTTGGACACAGTAGTGATGTTTTGGTCAGTTTCGTTACTGTGCAAAAAACCATGCCAAAGTTGCATTTATGCACCGATTCGGGCCGGAACCGAAACGAACTACCGATTCACGCCAGAAACGAAACGAACGCACCCAATCCACTTTTTTGGACACAGTAGTGATGTTTTGGTCAGTTTCGTTACTGTGCAAAAAACCATGCCAAAGTTGCATTTATGCACCGATTCGGGCCGGAACCGAAACGAACTACCGATTCACGCCAGAAACGAAACGAACGCACCCAATCCACTTTTTTGGACACAGTAGTGATGTTTTGGTCAGTTTCGTTACTGTGCAAAAAACCATGCCAAAGTTGCATTTATGCACCGATTCGGGCCGGAACCGAAACGAACTACCGATTCACGCCAGAAACGAAACGAACGCACCCAATCCACTTTTTTGGACACAGTAGTGATGTTTTGGTCAGTTTCGTTACTGTGCAAAAAACCATGCCAAAGTTGCATTTATGCACCGATTCGGGCCGGAACCGAAACGAACTACCGATTCACGCCAGAAACGAAACGAACGCACCCAATCCACTTTTTTGGACACAGTAGTGATGTTTTGGTCAGTTTCGTTACTGTGCAAAAAACCATGCCAAAGTTGCATTTATGCACCGATTCGGGCCGGAACCGAAACGAACTACCGATTCACGCCAGAAACGAAACGAACGCACCCAATCCACTTTTTTGGACACAGTAGTGATGTTTTGGTCAGTTTCGTTACTGTGCAAAAAACCATGCCAAAGTTGCATTTATGCACCGATTCGGGCCGGAACCGAAACGAACTACCGATTCACGCCAGAAACGAAACGAACGCACCCAATCCACTTTTTTGGACACAGTAGTGATGTTTTGGTCAGTTTCGTTACTGTGCAAAAAACCATGCCAAAGTTGCATTTATGCACCGATTCGGGCCGGAACCGAAACGAACTACCGATTCACGCCAGAAACGAAACGAACGCACCCAATCCACTTTTTTGGACACAGTAGTGATGTTTTGGTCAGTTTCGTTACTGTGCAAAAAACCATGCCAAAGTTGCATTTATGCACCGATTCGGGCCGGAACCGAAACGAACTACCGATTCACGCCAGAAACGAAACGAACGCACCCAATCCACTTTTTTGGACACAGTAGTGATGTTTTGGTCAGTTTCGTTACTGTGCAAAAAACCATGCCAAAGTTGCATTTATGCACCGATTCGGGCCGGAACCGAAACGAACTACCGATTCACGCCAGAAACGAAACGAACGCACCCAATCCACTTTTTTGGACACAGTAGTGATGTTTTGGTCAGTTTCGTTACTGTGCAAAAAACCATGCCAAAGTTGCATTTATGCACCGATTCGGGCCGGAACCGAAACGAACTACCGATTCACGCCAGAAACGAAACGAACGCACCCAATCCACTTTTTTGGACACAGTAGTGATGTTTTGGTCAGTTTCGTTACTGTGCAAAAAACCATGCCAAAGTTGCATTTATGCACCGATTCGGGCCGGAACCGAAACGAACTACCGATTCACGCCAGAAACGAAACGAACGCACCCAATCCACTTTTTTGGACACAGTAGTGATGTTTTGGTCAGTTTCGTTACTGTGCAAAAAACCATGCCAAAGTTGCATTTATGCACCGATTCGGGCCGGAACCGAAACGAACTACCGATTCACGCCAGAAACGAAACGAACGCACCCAATCCACTTTTTTGGACACAGTAGTGATGTTTTGGTCAGTTTCGTTACTGTGCAAAAAACCATGCCAAAGTTGCATTTATGCACCGATTCGGGCCGGAACCGAAACGAACTACCGATTCACGCCAGAAACGAAACGAACGCACCCAATCCACTTTTTTGGACACAGTAGTGATGTTTTGGTCAGTTTCGTTACTGTGCAAAAAACCATGCCAAAGTTGCATTTATGCACCGATTCGGGCCGGAACCGAAACGAACTACCGATTCACGCCAGAAACGAAACGAACGCACCCAATCCACTTTTTTGGACACAGTAGTGATGTTTTGGTCAGTTTCGTTACTGTGCAAAAAACCATGCCAAAGTTGCATTTATGCACCGATTCGGGCCGGAACCGAAACGAACTACCGATTCACGCCAGAAACGAAACGAACGCACCCAATCCACTTTTTTGGACACAGTAGTGATGTTTTGGTCAGTTTCGTTACTGTGCAAAAAACCATGCCAAAGTTGCATTTATGCACCGATTCGGGCCGGAACCGAAACGAACTACCGATTCACGCCAGAAACGAAACGAACGCACCCAATCCACTTTTTTGGACACAGTAGTGATGTTTTGGTCAGTTTCGTTACTGTGCAAAAAACCATGCCAAAGTTGCATTTATGCACCGATTCGGGCCGGAACCGAAACGAACTACCGATTCACGCCAGAAACGAAACGAACGCACCCAATCCACTTTTTTGGACACAGTAGTGATGTTTTGGTCAGTTTCGTTACTGTGCAAAAAACCATGCCAAAGTTGCATTTATGCACCGATTCGGGCCGGAACCGAAACGAACTACCGATTCACGCCAGAAACGAAACGAACGCACCCAATCCACTTTTTTGGACACAGTAGTGATGTTTTGGTCAGTTTCGTTACTGTGCAAAAAACCATGCCAAAGTTGCATTTATGCACCGATTCGGGCCGGAACCGAAACGAACTACCGATTCACGCCAGAAACGAAACGAACGCACCCAATCCACTTTTTTGGACACAGTAGTGATGTTTTGGTCAGTTTCGTTACTGTGCAAAAAACCATGCCAAAGTTGCATTTATGCACCGATTCGGGCCGGAACCGAAACGAACTACCGATTCACGCCAGAAACGAAACGAACGCACCCAATCCACTTTTTTGGACACAGTAGTGATGTTTTGGTCAGTTTCGTTACTGTGCAAAAAACCATGCCAAAGTTGCATTTATGCACCGATTCGGGCCGGAACCGAAACGAACTACCGATTCACGCCAGAAACGAAACGAACGCACCCAATCCACTTTTTTGGACACAGTAGTGATGTTTTGGTCAGTTTCGTTACTGTGCAAAAAACCATGCCAAAGTTGCATTTATGCACCGATTCGGGCCGGAACCGAAACGAACTACCGATTCACGCCAGAAACGAAACGAACGCACCCAATCCACTTTTTTGGACACAGTAGTGATGTTTTGGTCAGTTTCGTTACTGTGCAAAAAACCATGCCAAAGTTGCATTTATGCACCGATTCGGGCCGGAACCGAAACGAACTACCGATTCACGCCAGAAACGAAACGAACGCACCCAATCCACTTTTTTGGACAAAGTAGTGATGTTTTGGTTTGTTTTGGTCAGTTTCGTTACTGTGCAAAAAACCATGCCAAAGTTGCATTTATGCACCGATTCGGGCCGGAACCGAAACGAACTACCGATTCACGCCAGAAACGAAACGAACGCACCCAATCCACTTTTTTGGACAAAGTAGTGATGTTTTGGTTTGTTTTGGTCAGTTTCGTTACTGTGCAAAAAACCATGCCAAAGTTGCATTTATGCACCGATTCGGGCCGGAACCGAAACGAACTACCGATTCACGCCAGAAACGAAACGAACGCACCCAATCCACTTTTTTGGACAAAGTAGTGATGTTTTGGTTTGTTTTGGTCAGTTTCGTTACTGTGCAAAAAACCATGCCAAAGTTGCATTTATGCACCGATTCGGGCCGGAACCGAAACGAACTACCGATTCACGCCAGAAACGAAACGAACGCACCCAATCCACTTTTTTGGACAAAGTAGTGATGTTTTGGTTTGTTTTGGTCAGTTTCGTTACTGTGCAAAAAACCATGCCAAAGTTGCATTTATGCACCGATTCGGGCCGGAACCGAAACGAACTACCGATTCACGCCAGAAACGAAACGAACGCACCCAATCCACTTTTTTGGACAAAGTAGTGATGTTTTGGTTTGTTTTGGTCAGTTTCGTTACTGTGCAAAAAACCATGCCAAAGTTGCATTTATGCACCGATTCGGGCCGGAACCGAAACGAACTACCGATTCACGCCAGAAACGAAACGAACGCACCCAATCCACTTTTTTGGACAAAGTAGTGATGTTTTGGTTTGTTTTGGTCAGTTTCGTTACTGTGCAAAAAACCATGCCAAAGTTGCATTTATGCACCGATTCGGGCCGGAACCGAAACGAACTACCGATTCACGCCAGAAACGAAACGAACGCACCCAATCCACTTTTTTGGACAAAGTAGTGATGTTTTGGTTTGTTTTGGTCAGTTTCGTTACTGTGCAAAAAACCATGCCAAAGTTGCATTTATGCACCGATTCGGGCCGGAACCGAAACGAACTACCGATTCACGCCAGAAACGAAACGAACGCACCCAATCCACTTTTTTGGACAAAGTAGTGATGTTTTGGTTTGTTTTGGTCAGTTTCGTTACTGTGCAAAAAACCATGCCAAAGTTGCATTTATGCACCGATTCGGGCCGGAACCGAAACGAACTACCGATTCACGCCAGAAACGAAACGAACGCACCCAATCCACTTTTTTGGACAAAGTAGTGATGTTTTGGTTTGTTTTGGTCAGTTTCGTTACTGTGCAAAAAACCATGCCAAAGTTGCATTTATGCACCGATTCGGGCCGGAACCGAAACGAACTACCGATTCACGCCAGAAACGAAACGAACGCACCCAATCCACTTTTTTGGACAAAGTAGTGATGTTTTGGTTTGTTTTGGTCAGTTTCGTTACTGTGCAAAAAACCATGCCAAAGTTGCATTTATGCACCGATTCGGGCCGGAACCGAAACGAACTACCGATTCACGCCAGAAACGAAACGAACGCACCCAATCCACTTTTTTGGACAAAGTAGTGATGTTTTGGTTTGTTTTGGTCAGTTTCGTTACTGTGCAAAAAACCATGCCAAAGTTGCATTTATGCACCGATTCGGGCCGGAACCGAAACGAACTACCGATTCACGCCAGAAACGAAACGAACGCACCCAATCCACTTTTTTGGACAAAGTAGTGATGTTTTGGTTTGTTTTGGTCAGTTTCGTTACTGTGCAAAAAACCATGCCAAAGTTGCATTTATGCACCGATTCGGGCCGGAACCGAAACGAACTACCGATTCACGCCAGAAACGAAACGAACGCACCCAATCCACTTTTTTGGACAAAGTAGTGATGTTTTGGTTTGTTTTGGTCAGTTTCGTTACTGTGCAAAAAACCATGCCAAAGTTGCATTTATGCACCGATTCGGGCCGGAACCGAAACGAACTACCGATTCACGCCAGAAACGAAACGAACGCACCCAATCCACTTTTTTGGACAAAGTAGTGATGTTTTGGTTTGTTTTGGTCAGTTTCGTTACTGTGCAAAAAACCATGCCAAAGTTGCATTTATGCAAATAGTGATGTTTTGGTTCGTTTTGGTCAGTTTCGTTACTGTGCAAAAAACCATGCCAAAGTTGCATTTATGCACCGATTCGGGCAGGAACCGAAAGGACCTACCGATTCGCGCCAGAAACGAAACGAACGCACCCAATCCTCTTTTTTGGACCCAACAGTCGGGCCAGAAACGAAACGAACGCACCCGATCCACTTTTTTGGACCCAATAGTGATATTTTGGTTCGTTTTGGTCAGTTTCATTACTGTGCAAAAAACCATGCCGGGATAGTATTTAATGCACCGATTCGGGCCAGAACCGAAGTGAACTATCGATTCGGGCCAGAAACGAAACGAACGCACCCAATCCTCTTTTTTGGATCCAATAGAGATGTTTCGGTTCGTTTTGGTCAGTTTCGCTACAGTGTAAAAAACCATGCCGGGATAGCATTTAATGCACCGATTCGGGCCGTAACCGAAATTAACTACTGATTCGGGCCAGTAACGAAACGAACGCACCCAATCCACTTTTTTGGACCCAATAGTGATGTTTTTGTTCGTTTTGGTCAGTTTCGCTACTGTGTAAAAAACCATGCCGGGATAGCATTTAATGCACCGATTCGGGCCGTAACCGAAATTAACTACTGATTCGGGCCAGTAACGAAACGAACGCACCCAATCCACTTTTTTGGACCCAATAGTGATGTTTTTGTTCGTTTTGGTCAGTTTCGCTACTGTGTAAAAAACCATGCCAGGATAGCATTTAATGAGTTTCGCTACTGTGTAAAAAACCATGCCAGGATAGCATTTAATGTACTGATTCGGGCCGGAACCGAAATGAACTACCGATTTAGGCCAGGAACGAAACGAACGCACCCAATCCACTTTTTTGGACCCAATAGTGATGTTTTGGTCAGTTTCGTTACTGTGCAAAAAACCATGCCAAAGTTGCATTTATGCACCGATTCGGGCCGGAACCGAAACGAACTACCGATTCGGGCCAGAAACGAAACGAACGCACCCAATCCACTTTTTTGGACACAGTAGTGATGTTTTGGTCAGTTTCGTTACTGTGCAAAAAACCATGCCAAAGTTGCATTTATGCACCGATTCGGGCCGGAACCGAAACGAACTACCGATTCAGGCCAGAAACTAAAGGAACGCACCCAATCCACTTTTTTGGACACAGTAGTGATGTTTTGGTCAGTTTCGTTACTGTGCAAAAAACCATGCCAAAGTTGCATTTATGCACCGATTCGGGCCGGAACCGAAACGAACTACCGATTCAGGCCAGAAACTAAAGGAACGCACCCAATCCACTTTTTTGGACACAGTAGTGATGTTTTGGTCAGTTTCGTTACTGTGCAAAAAACCATGCCAAAGTTGCATTTATGCACCGATTCGGGCCGGAACCGAAACGAACTACCGATTCAGGCCAGAAACTAAAGGAACGCACCCAATCCACTTTTTTGGACACAGTAGTGATGTTTTGGTCAGTTTCGTTACTGTGCAAAAAACCATGCCAAAGTTGCATTTATGCACCGATTCGGGCCGGAACCGAAACGAACTACCGATTCAGGCCAGAAACTAAAGGAACGCACCCAATCCACTTTTTTGGACACAGTAGTGATGTTTTGGTCAGTTTCGTTACTGTGCAAAAAACCATGCCAAAGTTGCATTTATGCACCGATTCGGGCCGGAACCGAAACGAACTACCGATTCAGGCCAGAAACTAAAGGAACGCACCCAATCCACTTTTTTGGACACAGTAGTGATGTTTTGGTCAGTTTCGTTACTGTGCAAAAAACCATGCCAAAGTTGCATTTATGCACCGATTCGGGCCGGAACCGAAACGAACTACCGATTCAGGCCAGAAACTAAAGGAACGCACCCAATCCACTTTTTTGGACACAGTAGTGATGTTTTGGTCAGTTTCGTTACTGTGCAAAAAACCATGCCAAAGTTGCATTTATGCACCGATTCGGGCCGGAACCGAAACGAACTACCGATTCAGGCCAGAAACGAAACGAACGCACCCAATCCACTTTTTTGGACACAGTAGTGATGTTTTGGTCAGTTTCGTTACTGTGCAAAAAACCATGCCAAAGTTGCATTTATGCACCGATTCGGGCCGGAACCGAAACGAACTACCGATTCAGGCCAGAAACGAAACGAACGCACCCAATCCACTTTTTTGGACACAGTAGTGATGTTTTGGTCAGTTTCGTTACTGTGCAAAAAACCATGCCAAAGTTGCATTTATGCACCGATTCGGGCCGGAACCGAAACGAACTACCGATTCAGGCCAGAAACGAAACGAACGCACCCAATCCACTTTTTTGGACACAGTAGTGATGTTTTGGTCAGTTTCGTTACTGTGCAAAAAACCATGCCAAAGTTGCATTTATGCACCGATTCGGGCCGGAACCGAAACGAACTACCGATTCAGGCCAGAAACGAAACGAACGCACCCAATCCACTTTTTTGGACACAGTAGTGATGTTTTGGTCAGTTTCGTTACTGTGCAAAAAACCATGCCAAAGTTGCATTTATGCACCGATTCGGGCCGGAACCGAAACGAACTACCGATTCAGGCCAGAAACGAAACGAACGCACCCAATCCACTTTTTTGGACACAGTAGTGATGTTTTGGTCAGTTTCGTTACTGTGCAAAAAACCATGCCAAAGTTGCATTTATGCACCGATTCGGGCCGGAACCGAAACGAACTACCGATTCAGGCCAGAAACGAAACGAACGCACCCAATCCACTTTTTTGGACACAGTAGTGATGTTTTGGTCAGTTTCGTTACTGTGCAAAAAACCATGCCAAAGTTGCATTTATGCACCGATTCGGGCCGGAACCGAAACGAACTACCGATTCAGGCCAGAAACGAAACGAACGCACCCAATCCACTTTTTTGGACACAGTAGTGATGTTTTGGTCAGTTTCGTTACTGTGCAAAAAACCATGCCAAAGTTGCATTTATGCACCGATTCGGGCCGGAACCGAAACGAACTACCGATTCAGGCCAGAAACGAAACGAACGCACCCAATCCACTTTTTTGGACACAGTAGTGATGTTTTGGTCAGTTTCGTTACTGTGCAAAAAACCATGCCAAAGTTGCATTTATGCACCGATTCGGGCCGGAACCGAAACGAACTACCGATTCAGGCCAGAAACGAAACGAACGCACCCAATCCACTTTTTTGGACCCAATAGTGATGTTTAGGTTCGTTTCGGTCAGTTTCGTTACTGTGCAAAAAACCATGCTCGGTAGCATTTAATGCACTGATTCTGGCCGGAACCGAAACGATGCTCTGATTCGGGCCAGAAACGAAACGAACGCACCCAATCCACTTTTTTGGACCCAATAGTGATGTTTAGGTTCGTTTCGGTCAGTTTCGTTACTGTGCAAAAAACCATGCTCGGTAGCATTTAATGCACTGATTCTGGCCGGAACCGAAACGATGCTCTGATTCGGGCCAGAAACGAAACGAACGCACCCAATCCACTTTTTTGGACCCAATAGTGATGTTTAGGTTCGTTTCGGTCAGTTTCGTTACTGTGCAAAAAACCATGCTCGGTAGCATTTAATGCACTGATTCTGGCCGGAACCGAAACGATGCTCTGATTCGGGCCAGAAACGAAACGAACGCACCCAATCCACTTTTTTGGACCCAATAGTGATGTTTAGGTTCGTTTCGGTCAGTTTCGTTACTGTGCAAAAAACCATGCTCGGTAGCATTTAATGCACTGATTCTGGCCGGAACCGAAACGATGCTCTGATTCGGGCCAGAAACGAAACGAACGCACCCAATCCACTTTTTTGGACCCAATAGTGATGTTTTGGTTCGTTTTGGTCAGTTTCGTTACTGTGCAAAAAACCATGCTCGGTAGCATTTAATGCACTGATTCTGGCCGGAACCGAAACGATGCTCTGATTCGGGCCAGAAACGAAACGAACGCACCCAATCCACTTTTGTGGACCCAATAGTGATGTTTTGGTTCGTTTTGGTCAGTTTCGTTACTGTGCAAAAAACCATGCTCGGTAGCATTTAATGCACTGATTCTGGCCGGAACCGAAACGATGCTCTGATTCGGGCCAGAAACGAAACGAACGCACCCAATCCACTTTTGTGGACCCAATAGTGATGTTTTGGTTCGTTTTGGTCAGTTTCGTTACTGTGCAAAAAACCATGCTCGGTAGCATTTAATGCACTGATTCTGGCCGGAACCGAAACGATGCTCTGATTCGGGCCAGAAACGAAACGAACGCACCCAATCCACTTTTGTGGACCCAATAGTGATGTTTTGGTTCGTTTTGGTCAGTTTCGTTACTGTGCAAAAAACCATGCCAAAGTTGCATTTATGCACCGATTCGGGCCGGAACCGAAACGAACTACCGATTCACGCCAGAAACGAAACGAACGCACCCAATCCACTTTTTTGGACCCAATAGTGATGTTTAGGTTCGTTTCGGTCAGTTTCGTTACTGTGCAAAAAACTTGTCGGGATAGCATTTAATACACCGATTCGGGCCAGAACCGAAGTGAACTATCGATTCGGGCCAGAAACGAAACGAACGCACCCAATCCTCTTTTTTGGACCCAATAGTGATGTTTTGGTTCGTTTTGGTCAGTTTCGTTACTGTGCAAAAAACCATGCCGGGATAGCATTTAATGCACGGATTCAGGCCCGAACCAAAACTAACTACCGATTCGGGCCAGAAACGAAACGAACGCACCCGATCCACTTTTTTGGACCCAATAGTGATGTTTAGGTTCGTTTCGGTCAGTTTCGTTACTGTGCAAAAAACCATGCCGGGTTGCATTGAATGCACCGATTCGGGCCGGAACCGAAACGAACTACCGATTCACGCCAGAAACGAAACGAACGCACCCAATCCACTTTTTTGGACCCAATAGTGATGTTTAGGTTCGTTTCGGTCAGTTTCGTTACTGTGCAAAAAACCATGCCAAAGTTGCATTTAAAGCTCCGATTCGGGCCGGAACCGAAACAAACTACCGATTCGGGCCAGAAACGAAACGAACGCACCCAATCCACTTTTTTGGAATTTTTTGGACCCAATAAAGATGTTTTGGTTTGTTTTGATCAGTTTCGCTACTGTGTAAAAAACCATGCCAGGATAGCATTTAATGCACCGATTCGGGCCGGAATCGAAATGAACTACCGATTCGAGCCAGAAACGAAACGAACGCACCCAATCCAATTTTTTGGACCCAATAGTGATGTTTCGGTCAATTTCGTTACTGTGCAACAACCATGCTGGGGTTGCATTTAATGCACCGATTCGGGTTGTTAATGAAATGATGCTCTGTTTCGGGCCACGTTTTTGGACCGAGTAGTGATGTTTTGGTTCGTTTTGGTCAGTTTCGCTACCGTGTAAAAAACTATGCCGGGATAGCATTTAATGCACCGATTCGGGCCGGAACAGAAATGAACTAATGATTCGGACCAGAAACGAAACGAACGCACCCAATCCGCTTTTTTAGACCCAATACTGATGTTTTTGGTTCGTTTTAGTCAGTTTTGCTACTGTGTAAAAAACCATGCCGCGATAGCATTTAATACACCGATCCACTTTTTTGGACCCAATAGTGATGTTTCGGTCAATTTCGTTACTGTGCAACAACCATGCTGGGGTTGCATTTAATGCACCGATTCGGGTTGTTAATGAAATGATGCACAGTTTCGGGCCACTTTTTTGGACCCAGTAGTGATGTTTTGGTTCGTTTCAGTCAGTTTTGTTACTGTGCAAAAAACCATGCCGGTTGCATTTAATGCACTGATTCTTGCCGTTAACGAAGTGAAGCATAGTTTCGGGCCAGAATCAGCGCATCAGCGGCGGCGCATTAGCGCCCTCCGCGACGTCGAGGCCGCCGGTCGGCGGCTGCACGCCGGCAGCACCGGCGCGCTCCAGGCTACGGCGGCAACGGCGAGCAACCGCTCGCGGCGGCAGCAGCACAAGTCGACGGTGACCCTCGACGACGAGCATCGACGGCGGCCAGTGAAGCGGTGCGGCGGCGGCGGCCTCGAAAGGCCGCAGGGCGGTTAGGGGTC
>OAMR01000870.1:372590-408068 GCA_900205405.1 Echinochloa crus-galli | reverse complement strand
CGCTGGCGCCCCGCGCCTGGGCCGCATCTAGGCCACGCGGCGCGCCAGAGGCTGGGCTTCCGCCCGGCTGTGCCGCGCGCAGCAACGCCTCCGCGCTGGGCCGTGCACTCTCAGCGCTAGGCGGGCCGCTCGCCGGGCCTCGCTGCTGTGCTGCGCGCCAAACTTCACTGTTGGGCTTGCTGTTGGCTTGAGAAAGGATAAACAAGAAAATCAGCCCACATGCCTGATTACTCCCCATTTCTTTGTTTAGAAGTCCCCCCAAACATCTAATTACCTATATCTATTTAGAATATTTGTGTTCTGAATATTTAGTTTCTTGTATTGTTCTGTATATATTTATATGTGTTGTCTTGTAATATCCTCAGATATTGGAACCAATATATTATTGACGCTATGATTACCTCAGTAATTTAGCGATATTTGATCCTCAGATCTTCATTTTGGTTCGACACACTTTCCTTTCAAAACAATATTTTTCTCATGCCATTACTTTATTTATATTTTGGCAATAACTCTTTGAGTTAAATTATGCAAAATATTAATTAATAAATATTAAATATGATTCTTTGAACAACAGAAGGTGACGCGACCTAGACACTGGCTGCGATAAGTTCCTTTGAACTTATTTGCCCTGAGGTCCAGGCTTTTAGGCAGCAATTTTTGCTCATCATTGTGAGGTCTACATCTTTTTGATGATTACCTTCATCGTGTATATCCGAAATTTCATATAAATAGATATATGACTATCAAGTCACATATTCCCTCGGGAATTTAAATAACATTGATGACTATCAAGTCGCATATTCCAACAGGAATAAAATAATTTTTTAAGCAGTTTCACTGCACAATGTCCTTTACCTTAATTTTATTTGTAAGACACATCTTACATTTTGCATATATACAACACAAATTTACATTAGTAAATTAATTCCATCCGTGACTCCTCATGTAGGAAAATGGCTCAATTAGCCAAGAAAGATTTCACTGAACTTGCAGCAGATGGTAGCAACTATCTGACTTGGGCAATGGATGTCAAAATCACGCTCAAAGCTAAAGGTTTCATTTCCGCAATCAATGAACCAGATGCAACAGCACCTGTTGTAGAAGACACCAATAATGCAACCTTATATTTTCTAAGGCATCACATCCATCCCGATCTCAAAATCGAATACATGATGGAAGAGAGTCCTAGGAATCTTTGGGTTTCACTCAAATAATGCTATGACCAGCAGCAAGCCTTAATTCTGCCAAAAGCCTTAATCCTGCGAGAAGCAAGACGCGAGTGGTCTATGCTCTGTCTAATGGATTTCAAATCTGTTGCAGAATATAACTTTGTCATTCATAAGATTTGTTCCAAGCTTCAATTCTGCGACAAACCTTTGGATGATGCAGAAAAGATTGAAAAGACTTTGTCTACCTTTCTCCCTTCTAACCGGTTATTGCAATAACAAAACCGTCGCCACAACTATGTTAAATATTCTGATTTAATACATGATTTACTTCAGGCTGAAAAACATGCTGAGCTCTTAACAAAGAACCATCAAATGCGCCCTGTGGGCTCAGGTCCTGTTCCTGAAGTTCATTTCAATGTTCAGAATAAAAAGCAGAAATTTGGTGACAAGAAATTCAAAAAGAATTTCAAGAAAAAAGGGAAAAAGCAGAATTTTAAGAAAAACAAGGGTAACAAGGAAAAGGGAACTTTCAAAAACAACCGAAATGACAACTCTCAAGTTTGTCAACGGTGTGGTTGTCAAAACCACAAAACCAGAAAGTGCCGCATACCTAAGCATTTGGTGGACTTATACCAGAAATATGTTGGCAAGCAAGTTCAAGGGGACAAGTATGAAGCTCACTTCACTACTACACCTGATGAAGCCGGTTGCTCTACTGCTGTTCCCACGGAACCTATCAAGGAGGCGATCCCCCCTCAGTTGGACGACCTATTCAGCACCGACGATATGATTGTGGAATTCCAATCCAACGACATGTCTGGAGACACTGTCTAGTCTCCATCGCCCCCGACAAGACTTAGTTACCTAAGTTATATTTGTGAAACTTTATATTGTGTTGTAAAAAATTGTTGTCATAAGTATTGTAAGACATATGATACTTATTAATATAGTATGTGCGGTTATATATAATCTATAGAGTCAAATTCTTGATATTTGATTTACTCATTTTAAAGGAGGAGGAAATTTGTTTAGTGGACAGTGGTACCACTAACACCATACTCAGTGAAATTAAATATTTCCAAACTCTCACCAAGAGTAAAGGAAGTGTCACAACTATCATTGGTCGCGATGCTGTGATGGTGGGCTCCAGTCGAGCCACACTAATCCTCCCTATGGGAACTAAATTGGAAATAGAGGATGCACTCTTGTATCCTGATTCCATTGGTCATAATATGCATATATCAAAATTTCCTCAATCTTTAGATTGTGTCTGCACTGCATGTGCGATAGGGAAATTAATCTTAAGACCCTCTCTTAAGATCAAGGCTAAACCACTACAATTCCTTGAACGCATTCAAGGTGATATTTGTGGTCCCATTAACTTGGCCATTCAGGTACTTTGTGGTACTTATAGATGCATCTACTGGATGGCCCCATGTTTGTTTATTGTTCACAAGAAACCATGCATTCGTAAGGTTCATTGCTCAAATTATCAAATTAAGAGCAAATTATCCGGAAAGTCCAATAAAATCCATTAGGATGGACAATGCCGCTGAGTTTTCCTCAAAAGCCTTCAATTACTATTGCATGGCTTTAGGCATTAATATGGAACATTATGTACCTTATGTACATACACAAAATGGATTAGCCGAATCTCTTATCAAGAGAATCAAGTTAAATGCTAGACCATTATTGTAGAATTGCAAGTTACCAACATCATGTTGGGGTCATGCGGTCTTACACGCCGCTGATCCGATTCAAATCAGACATACTGCATATCATACGGCTTCCCCAATGCAGTTAGTACGTGGAAATCAACCAAGTATTTCCCATCTGCGAAAATTTGGTTGCGCTGTATACGTGCCGATTTCACCACCGCAACGTACATCTATGGGCCCCCATCGAAAGATGGGGATATATGTGGGGTATAAATCTCTGTCAATCATCAAATACCTCGAGCCTCTAACAGGGGACTTATTCACTGCCTGATACGCTGATTGCATCTTCGATGAGGACAAATTCCCGGAATTAGGTGGAGACATATACCATACAAAATGCCAGGAAATCAATTGGAATGCCTCAGGTATTAAGTCCTACGATCCACGTACTATAGAATATGAACAAGATGTTCAGAAGATCATACATTTGCAAAGCATTGCAAATAACCTGCCAGATGCATTTACTGACTACAAAGGTGTCACAAAATCACATAATCATGCAGCTAATGTACCAGAAAGAGTTGTCATTCCTACTTAGAATCTCCCAATTCAAAATAAGAGGGGGAGAGATACTACTGCAAAGGATAAGGTTGTACAACAACCTATTGCAAAGGAAAAAGTACAAAAACCTCCGTGGAAACAAAGGAAGATCACTTCCAAAGCAGTAAATGCAGATCAACCTCAAGTTGATAGACACCTATTGGATCTCAATATTCCAATAATTATGGATGATCATCATATACATTCCATACCTAGCACAAGTGTACACGAAATTATTAGTGCTGAGAAATCGGAAGACCTTGACTCTACCATATTGGGAAATCACGAAGAGTCGAAAAGGGTAAATGAAATTTTCACCAATTATACTGATTCTGGAGAATCATTCAACAGAAAGACTACAATTGTCGACATTAATTTGTCCTCCAAGATTTCATCTGACCTTCAACCTGATCCAGAACTTAAGTCCATGGCAGAATGCATCAAGCGTTCCGACTGGGTCAAATGGAAGGAAGCAATGGAGGCAGAATTGCTCTCGCTTAGAAAAAGAGAGGTATTCACCGTTGTGATACCTACTCCTCGAAACATATTCTCAATGGGATCAAAGTGGGTTTTCGTCTATAAAAGGAATGAAAACAACGAGGTGGTGAGATACAAAGTGAGGCTTGTAGCACAAGGGTTCACGCAGAGACCCGGCATCGATTTCGATGAAACATATTCTCCAGTTATGAGTGGTATAACATTCCGATATCTAATATCATTGGCGGACGAAAAGATCTATCCATGCATCTCATGGATGTGGTGACTGCATACCTTTATGGGTCACAAGATTCGGATATCTACATGAAAGTCCCTGAAGGACTTTATATTCCAAACAAGAATCATTCACGCAACATGTATTGTGTAAAGCTTCAGAAGTCATTATACGGCTTGAAGCAGTCGGGAAGAATGTGGTACAACCGACTAAAGAAACTCCTTCTTCAGAAGGGTTATTCCAATAACAATGATTGCCCATGTGTTTTCATCAAGAAATCCTTGACTGGATTTTGTATTATACCTGTGTACGTTGATGATCTCAATATCATTGGGAGTACACAAGATACTGATGAAGCACGCAACCATCTTAAGACGGAGTTCGAAATGAAATATTTGGGTCAAACCAAATTTTGCTTGGGTTTACAACTTGAGCATTTCCCTACGGGAATTTTAGTACATCTGTCTGCATATATCCAATATGGATAAATCATATCCATCAAAGACACATATGGTCGTTAGATCTCTTGATCTCAACAAGGATCAATTCAGACCAAAGGATGAAGATGAAGAGTCATTGGGACCTGAAGTTCCATGTCTCAGTGCCATTGGAGCGCTTATGTATATCGCAAATTACACTAGGCCTGACATTGCATTTGCGGTACACTTGCTAGCTAGACATAGCGCTGCTCCGACAAAACGTCATTGGGCGGGAGTCAAGAATATCTTCAGATATCTCCAAGGTGCAATAGATCTCGGTTTATTTTACAAATATAATCAAGACAAGTCTTTGACTGGATATACATATGCTGGCTATTTGTATGATCCCCACAATGCCAGATCACAGACAAGCTTTGTGTTCTTACATGGTGGAACGGCTATATCATGGAAGTTATCTAAACAGACTCTAGTAGCCACATCCACAAACCACTCTGAAATAATTGCATTATATGAAGCATCACGTGAATGTGTATGGCTTCGCAGAGTGATAAACCACATACAACAGTCATGTGGTATCGGTGCGATCACGCAACCAACAATTATCTATGAAGATAATTCTGCTTGTATTGCTCAAATGAATGCAGGTTATATAAAGAGCAATATCACAAAGCACATTGCTCCTAAGTTATTCTATCCTCATGAGCTACGGAAGAGTGGCGAGATAGAAATGTTGTAAACTAAATCCTGTGATAATCTAGCAGATTTATTCACAAAGTCTTTACTACATCATTATTCCAGAAATATGTTTTTGGGATAGGTATGAGACGTCTCAAGGATTTGCAAGCATCAGGGGGAGTAAATCCTCCGATTATCTATATTGCACTCTTTTCCTAATGAGTTTTCCTATCAAGGTTTTCCTCATAAATTTTTTAATGAGGCAATATGCATTACCAAGCATTCATATATGTCGTATCATATTTTCTCCTATATTTTCCCTCAGGGGTTTTAAGGAGTTTTTCCTATGATATATCCATATTCCTCCTCATATTTTTCCCATCGGGTTTTAGGAGGTTAGTCCAATATGATCCACAGATCATACTATTGTTCTGCTAACTTTATTATGAGTTTTCCTCTTTAAGGTTTTTATCATATAAGTTTGCTATATAACAATGATTAATATATGCTACACCATTTCTCCTTATATTTTCCTATTGGGTTTTGAAGGAGTTTTTCGTAGCATATCAATATGGTTTCTCCTCAAATTTTGCCCACTGGATTTTTAAGGAGTTTTCCCATATGATGTTCATCCATCAAAATATTACATGGTTTCTCCTCGTATTTTTTCTACAAGATTTTAGAAGAGTTTTTCCCACAACAATCTACGAATGGAGGACGTGTACACAAAGCAATTGATGAATGGGGAGTGTTATGAATATAGTTAGACAACTATAGGAGTGATCAACATTGCAGTTACTGTTTACCAAGGGGCCTCTCCCAAGGGGCCTGTCCTTTGGTGTGGCAACCCCACTCATGTCCTTTGGGCCATTTATATAAGTGTACAACTCTTTCATTCAATGGATCAGTTACTTCATTGCTTTCATTCCATCCACTTCAACACGATCTCACGCTACCCCGCGAAGCCTCTCGTCCCTGTCCCTCGCGCTGCCTTGCCTCCGTGCCATAGATCGAATCGCATCACATTGCCCTCACTCGCCTCCCTTCGCCCTCTACCGCCACCACCGAGGATGACAGGATTCTACAACCACGCCGCTGTCAGGTTGCTAGGGCAACAACCGTGGATGACAGCATTCTGCAACTACACCGCTGTCAGGTTGCTAAGGCGTTGACTGATGGGCCATCAGTCAGATCGTGTCAAAGTATGTTTCGTATGTTCTGTTTATCGTGCTCAGTGTTTTTCCCGTAGCAACGGAGGGACCATTACCTAGTCACAACGGGCGAGTGTTTTGCCCGCCACAATCCCGTCCAAGACGACAACAAATTTCCGTTGGCGCGGATTGGTGTGCCATCATTCAGCGCCACGTACCAATATCCGGCGCCGAACGCCAAATGTAAGGTGTGTCTAAAAATTGGTTTCGCTACCATCAGTAGCAAACAAAACGCGCCCAGTGCCTTCCGGTTCTTCCAATAGGATTGTGAAAGCCTGTCTGAAAACACTTGAAACGAGAACTTGAGTAAACAGCTCAATTCCTATAGGATTCACGTACATTCCTGAATTTCAAGCAGGATCTATGATTAACTAGATCCAAATATGACCTATACAAAAGGAACATGAAAGTGCTCCACTTAGGTTGATGAAAAGAATCACATAGGCACCACGATTCTTCCAGAGCACATATTAGTACCACGCAACATACTGCACCCGATCTCTGGAATATCATTATGAAAGTGAATATGGAGAAGTCATTTCTAGACAGTGAAAACAGGTAGGTGTCAAATGACTTGAACCACAAGCCAGCACCTTAATAGTGCACTTGTATCATTTCTCACAATTCATGTCTTTATGCGCACCACAAAGGAACCTGTCAAGCAGATAATTTAGATGATGGTGAGAGAATATGATATGGAGTGTATCTACCACAGTGTAACTGAACAAAGAAATGCATTGTGCTTTTCCATAGTGCATGAAATAGATTATGACTTGCTTGCTTGAACTAATATAAGCTCTTCCTTTAGATAGATAAATTCAGTCACAACCATGTCCTCCCAGAAGTAGGTTTGGAGACCACTACTCTGCAGTGTATAAAAGTTAAATTTTCCTTTCAACTCAACCCAGATAATTTAGCCATTTATCAGTATTTATATATAATATCAGACATACTTGTCCATGGCTACCAACAGCAGAGATGCACTCATGTCCAATGAGTTAGTTAATGAAGGTGATAAATCCAGATCTTAAGGTCATAAAAGCATATCACAGATCACAATTGACTAGTTCTGTTTATATGGCTACAAAAAAGTTAGGAATCCATAAACCACAATCCATCTAAGTTTTAATATCTTAATCTATTTAGATGTTAGATTTCACTACATATAAGTACACAATAGGCTTCTAAAAATAGAGTATGGTGTCTTCAAATGTTCAAAATCAAAACCCTATAAATCCAGAAGCTTTGAACAAGTATTGTACTTAAGTACTTGTTTAATATGATTGATGTAAGATGTTCGGTGCAAATTACATTACCATCAAACACATAACCAAACCATGAAACATGAACCACATGTCAAAAGGTCATGAAAAACCATGTTTCAACTTACATGCTGGAAGGTTTGACATATCTGCAGATACGGAACATGAAATTCCCAAGTTGGTCAAGGCACCTCTTATCAATCCGCATGGAAAATACAAAAGCATGCTTGTTGTTTGGGCTGCAGTATCACCCAATGGTGCAGAGTCATTGTCAGTTGCATCTGTGCTCTCTGCAGATGGATCTAGAGAAACACGAGTAAGCCACCGGAAACGGTTATCTTGAAGGACAAAGGTACCCTGCATATACAGTAGTCCAAGAAATCTGAGTTTTCTAACAAGATTGGGGGAGAATCAGGTATGAGATATTCTGTGCATTACCCTATGATTCGTTTTCAAATTATCAATCTGCTTCTTGAACAGCTCTGACCAAAAGTCTTTGCAGATAAATTTGATTGCTTCAAGATGATCACTAAATCGAGGGCGCTCCATGGTATATCTGAATAAGAATAGAAGTTTGAGTCAAGTCTGCAGCAGTAATGCTTCGGAGCAATTCACCAACTAAAACATAATGACATTGAGAAAACTGAAATGCAGTGGAGGACATGTAAACAAAACTTGCATAAAAAACATGATCATATAAGATGAAAATGAACTATAAAAAGGGAATTAAGAATATAACATATTTATGAAAATAATATAAAATCAGAAAGAATAATACAGTAAAGGTCATTGAAAATCAGATAAACAAATTTCAGAAATTGAAAAGCAATGAAATAAAGCTTTCAGTAGTTGGAAAAAACTCATAAAAAACTCAAAGTGCAAAAAAAGAGTTTTGCCATGTGAAACTAGAAAGCACTAAAAAGATACTTAATGCAGGCAATTTTCTATTTATTTACTTGACTGAGAAAATCACCATTGAAAGGTACAACATGATAAGAAGTGCAGCTCATCAACCCACTGTACCATATATTCCAGTAAGGACTACATATGCAGTTTGCACAGTACTATTAACTGTTATGGGAGTGGGACCAGCTAGGCCTTTGGGCCAGATGGGCCTTTGGTGTCCGCGCTACAGTTCGTTCAGTACAGTGCCGTGAACAGTAGCCGCAGGTTAGGGTTAGTTAGAAGTATTAGTACCGGATTGGGATTCAGTGTTTAGGGTCAAGTCTTCTCATCTATATAAGGATATCTATATAAGGATGGGATTGTATCTCCCAGGAAATCAATCAATGAAGAAGTAATATTCCCAAAATCCCCCAAAGAATCTAGTCTCCCTCCACGCCGACTTTGCCCGGCCTTCCTCTCGGCACTGGTTATCCTCTAATGGACCTCGGTCCATAACATCTGGTATCAGTTAGCTTCGGTCTCGATCTAATCAGTTAGCTTTGGTTTCGATCTGATTCAATGGCTTTTGTTGCCGTCGCATCGTGCGCGGACTTGTGCCGCGACATACTGGCAGATTGTGCAAAGCTGCTCAACGTCTTCGCAAGGAGGGCGGCCGCGGAGCACCTCCAGGCTGGGGTGCGCAGGCTGCTCGCCCAGCGTAGAGCGGTGGCGCTGCGGCCACAACGGCAGGAGGCGGCGGTGCGCCTCCAGGCTGGGGCGCGCGGGCTGTTTGTCCGATGTAAAGTGGCGGCGCTGCGGCTACAGCGCAAGGAGGTGGCGGTGCGCCTCGAGCAGTCTGCGGCGGCGTTATGCCAGATTTGGGCGGCGCGCACCACCTTAGCGAGGAAGACGGCGTGGCCACTGCGCGAATCGCGGGGCAGCGCCTATCTTTCTCCACGATCGTCGCATGGTACGGCGCGATCTTCGGCGTCATGGACGGGTTCGGTGGCAACGGCCGGCTCCTCTGCTCCGGCCCTCATGGCAGGGTTGCGATGGGTCTTATTCCACTGGGATCCAGGAGACGCTCAGGCCACCACAAATAAGGAGTCTTTATTTATTTTGTCTTTTAGCCGATATGTAAAAGGCATGTGTCAAGTGAGTCATAGTCGTCGTCCTGGTGCAGCTCGAGGGCGAGCTGCTCAAAAAGGGGGGAGTGGTGTTATGGGAGTGGGACCAGCTAGGCCTTTGGGCCAGATGGGCCTTTGGTGTCCGCGCTACAGTGCCTTCGCTACAGTGCCGTGAACAGTAGCCGCAGGTTAGGGTTAGTTAGAAGTATTAGTATTGGATTGGGATTCTAGTGTTTAGGGTCAAGTCTTCTCATCTATATAAGGATTAGATTGTATCTCCTGGGAAATCAATCAATGAAGAAGTAATATTCCCAAAATCCCCCAATGAATCTAGTCTCCCTCCACGCCGACTTTGCCCGGCCTTCCTCTCGGCACTGGTTATCCTCTAATGGACCTCGGTCCATAACTATGGCCGTAAATGGTTTCTGAGGAAACATCATCAGTCTTGGCAATTTAGAAGTGAGAATAAGAGCATGTTTCTATGAAATAATGATAGTTCTCATACACTCAAATAGTCAGCCACTGCTGTCATCGAAGTCCCACAAGATGGGGCCCAGGGAGAGAAGATAGCTCACACCCAGCACAATGTCGTAGCAGTCGAGAGGAATCACGTAGCAGTCCACGGCGAAGTGCTCGGTGTCGACGCGGATGGCGACGTCGCGGGCGAGGCTACGGCAGGACACGCGGTCGCCGTTTGCGACCACAACGTGGGCACCCTGGGCGTCGTGGAAGTGCAAGCTGACGCGCCGTGCTGCTGACGAGCTGACGAAGTTGTGCGTCGATCCAGAGTCGAGGAGGGCCGGGAGCACCACATTGCCGACAGCGACGTGGATCTGCATCGTCTCCTCCGAGCGGATCCCCGTGATGGCATGGAGGGAGATCAGAGGTTCGTCTGCTGGCGATGTTGGTGCGTCATCCATCAAGTTGGGGGCGTCGTCGACGAAATCGGTGACCTCGAGGTAGAACAAGCGAGGAGACTTCTGGCCGCGGACGTAGGGTTCGTCGCAATTGTAGCAGAGGCCTTGGCGGTGGCGCTCGGCCATCTCCATGGGCAAGAGGCGACAGAAAGGCCGCGGTGGTCCCGGAGCTGTCGTGGTGCTGGAGATCGACGGTGTCGTGGCACCCGGTGGAGCAGTGGGGTCGGCGCCGGAAGCTGCAGTGGACGCGTCGGTTGTCGTTGCTGGCGCGCCATGCTGTGCATGGGCACAGACGATGCACAACGCTCATAAGCGCGCGCGAGCATCATCGCGCGCTGGAGGTCCTGAGGAGTCTGGAGCTCGACATTGATGCGGATCGGGTCAGGCAACCCGCCGGTAAAAAGCTGCACCTGTTGCTCCGGGGCCAGGTATCCGGCGTGGGCCATTCTGGACAGGAAGGCCTCGATGTATTCCTCGACTGAGCTGCGGAATGTCAGGCGCGCTAGGTCGGCCAAGTGATTGATGCCGATGGCCGGCCCGAAGCGCTATTGGCAAAGTACCTTGAAGTGGGGCCAAGTGGTGGCGCCCACGTCGCGGGCCAGAGCAAAGGCCACTGCTACGCCGCGCCCGTCATGGCCTGATGAGGCCATGACGGGCGCGGCGTAGCAGTGGGCCTTTGCTCTGGCCCGCGACGTGGGCGCCACCACTTGGCCCCACTTCAAGTGGAAGAAGTACTCACAACGGTTGAGCCAGCCGAGCGGATCCTCATGGCCGTCGAACGTCGGGAAGGAGAGCTTGGCGTAGCGGGGAACCCCAACCGAGTCGGCGGTGTGATCGTCGGCGAGGCCCGGGTGGATCGACGCCGGCTCGGTGAAGACAGGAAGTGGCGATGGCAACGGCGGAAAGTTGATCTGGGTGATTGGCACCGGTCGCGTCGAAACCATCGTATGGACGAGGATGGACGTCGAGGTCGGGGCTGCCGGCAGGGCACCATAGCCCGGCATCCCATATAGGGGTAGCACGCCTACACCATGCCCGGGACAGGCCGTACAGTGGCAGCGGCGACGATGGCCCCGCGCCGGTTGACGGCGAGAAGCCCGCGTATGGTGTAAGGGCGGTCATGACGTGGCGTTGGAGGGCGATGAGGCCGTTGGCGACGACATCGATCTTGTCGGCCAATGTCTACACGTCAAGAAACGCAGGCGTCGCCAGGGCGTCGGTCGACGCCAGGGCGCTAGTCGTCACCAGGGCACCGGTCGTCGCGGGTGCGCCAGACGATGCCGGTGGCGTGGTGGACGGAAGCGAGGGCGCGGCAGAGGATGCGGTGGTGGTCATCGTGCCTGGCCAACTTGATACCTGATTGTTATGAATGTGGTTAGCGTTGCGTAGGAAGTAGTCGTGAGATGTGGGAGGGCGTGGCCGAGGCTCTCGGAGGTGACGCGGATGAGGCGCCGTCCTAGCGGCCGGCGTCGAGAGTACGCGGTGGAAGAGCCGGGGCGCTAGGGAGATTGAATCAATCTCTAGCTAATTCATTACTAAGAAAATGTTTGGGCTTTTATAGCCAATCTTAACAAACCAATTCTAAAACAAACTCAATCCAAATCCCTACTCCTAAGGAGCTGCCGCGTTTGTTCCTGCGTCGCCCGAAACTGCCGCTCCCGTGCCGTCCGCATCGCGCGCGGCTCCTGCGTCGCTTGTGTCGCGCGTCCTCTGGTGTCGCTGATACACCCGGTCGACCATAACAGCTGTATTCCAGAAAACTTGGTACCTCATCCCAAAAGCTTTATAGTAAGACATGTAATCAAATTTCCAAAACCAGAAAAGGTAGTACTTAGTGTGCTCACTAGTTCACTAAAGCTAGGCCTTCTGAACTTTACTTAAGGGGTAAGCTGTAATCCAAAATGCTCAAAACTTGCATTTATCCTCAACTGTCAAATGCTACATGTCCTATATCAAGCTGAAGGTTCATAAGAATACTCCATGGATATAGGCACGCATGACGTGTTTGATGGTGTTGACAATAATGGATAGTGCATTAATGTTAATGGTGTACACTTGCCAAATCAAATCATGCACACTACTGGGTTGGAGTATAAGAAAAGGCAAAAGGCCCATAAGTTAATCAAGCTAGATTAACTTTTTGGTTAGCCTGAAGGTTGCCTTAAGACAGTGAGACAAGTTTCAGCATCTTTTCAAGCATTGGAGGAAAAACAGTCCCACATTAAGCATATGTTGGCTCACCCGATGTCACTTAAATTCTACTATGCAAAAAAAATTACAAAAAAAAATTCCAGAATTCCTTCGAATTAAACCAAAGTTCCACGCAAGACTTTAAAAGCTTTGATCTTAGACATATGGCACCAAAAGATAAACACTGACTCGAGTCCAACACATGCTGACTGTGAAACGCATCTAGCTTAGCATCCAAATATGAGCTAGCTCAGTTTTCAAACTGGAAAAGATAGCACAGCCCTAAGGACAAATGTATCAAACTGTGTATATTGATAATCTTTACCATTGATTGCAATAGCATCAATAGAATGTCACTACTCTAGAGCGGGTGCATTCCCCGCTCACCCATTAAACCACGTCACCCGATAATCCGTTAGCCGTTCGATTAAGTGAGCTCGTCATATGAACTGCCGGATGCGGGTTGGTTCGACCGTCTGCCCACATCGCCTAGAACCCGAAAGCTATCGCGAAGTCCAGAACCCATACCATCTTCCTCCTCATCCCAACGCAGCGACGGCCGCCCACCCACCCCCAGGGAAAAAAAAGAACGCAGCCACGGCTAGCCATGTCACTGTGGCAGCAGCTCCACCTTTTTTGCCGTTCCAACCTGCCCACCCCTTTGTGCATGGAAAATCGATGGCCACGACTTGGTGCGAGGAGATGTGGACGCAGTGAGGCACAAGGGAAGATGCACCGGCAGCAGGCACCGCCGTGGTCGCGTCTTCTAACTGCCTCTCTCCTCGTCATCATCGTGTGACGCTCCCTCGAAGAAGGCTGGTACTTCCCCACCTCGACCTTCACTGCTGCTTCAAAAACGTGTTCTGCTACTTGCTTGTCTGATGGATTGCAACCGACGAACAAAACGATTTTGGCAGAGGTGATGAAGCAGCTGTTGTCTGATGCAAAGGACTAACCCTTGATGCCCTCTATGTCGGTGCCATTCCCCCCCCCCCCCCCCCCCCCCCCCCCCCCCCCCCCCCCCCCCCCCCCCCCCCCCCCCGCCTATAAAACTCCGGCTGTTAACACTCAGGTAGGTACATAAGGTGTTCGAGTATATGCCTCAACAGGTGATTTACATTTTGTTTTATGCAATGTGGTAGAAAAAACTGCGAACAAATGACATGGCTTGCTCCAGCTGCAGTTGATGTCTAGGATAATAAACAAATAGAAAGAGTACAATGCATCTAGAATTTACTGCTGAAATAGATGCGGCATCCTGAAGCTACTTTGTTATAAACAGGGAACATGTGGAGTTCTATCTGATTAGTAAGTGAATAAAAGTAACAATCATATCCCTTTTCATGCAATTCAAACTGCAATCACCATCGGCAACATTCAAATTGACACGGTGCATTGCCAAATTCCGACCAACAGAAATGCTCTGCCAATCCTTTATCACTTTACATAAGAAATACCATCCTGATCAATGGACCAGATTTTGAGGACTGGCAGGTGGGTGGACTTGCACTACCAAGAAGCCAGCTTATTAACCAAATTATTGAACTACCTCTGAAATAAAATGATGCGGAACTGGGAGAGCAATCGATCATAAGCCAGTGTTAAATGCATATTTGATTCCCTTTTTTTCATGTTTTAAAGTTAAGACAAGAAAAAAAAACAATTTAATAAGTCCCATGGAACATGCAATGGCTGTAGAGTGAAAAGGCCATGAGAAATTGAGGATGGCTACGGTTTTGAAGCTCCAAAGTCTACAGAATGGAAGAGGAAGAGACAGCCTATAAGTGCACTGATCCATCAAGGCTAGGCATTCCCAATTGGAGTATGCTATTTCACTGGCTTACGATGAACATAGCACTGGATGCCCTAATGTATAAACTACTCTAAACATTCACCTGATGTAATCAAAGAAACCAGGCCATCTTATCTGTGTATAATCTAACACGATGATGCCCTCTGTTTATTTTCCATGTCCAATCCATATAGGACCCAATCCCATCTTAAGAAAAAAAACAAATAATCTAATTACCTATATATGTGAACTTTTCTATGTTATAGCATAACTGCATGGTATAGCACCAGACTACTGTAAAATTGACTCTTCATTCACAATGCAAGTTTGCTTTTTTTCCACATACCTTTAACCTTGCATTTACATATACAGAAATATGATTTCAAGACAAACGACTGATGAAAATTACATTAAGAAGGCTTTGAAATAGAACCATCACTTGAGCAGTAACTATCTCACAAGTGTATGATTGATATGAGACCAAAAAAGCATGCCTTATTTGTACAACAAAAATATTAAAAACTCATAGGAGTTAAGGGTATGTATGCAAACAAGAAAAATAAAGTGAGTTCACAGATACATCATATTTTTGTATGTCTTTCTTGCTCACAAAATATATTGTGTTGTTTTCCTTCCCACTTCGATTCACCAAAAACAACATCAAACATTTATGATGGTCGGGGGGGCATAGGGACGCGCCATTTTTCTAGTGTATTCTTTTAGCTCAAGTTCCGCAGTTGGTCAAGTAACTTAAATGTTTAAAAAGATTGTTACCATCCTTCATCCGCAACACTGATTAGGCATGTGCTCAACTGATCTAATCTTGAGAGAGTTAGAATCAAGGTTTCACCACAATCTATAGATGACTAGGCCCTTGCAGAACAACACTTGCGCCTGTTCTAAGTGTTTACTGAAAGATGGCTACCTCCTGCAAAACACCTTAACCCACAGCAAGTGTCCCACTCGTCGGACGAGGAACACTGATTGAGTTCTTTCGGAACTAATACAGATCAAAATGCAATGGCGATTTGGGGAAATTCAACATACCCAAGGTTCCCAAAATAAAAGGCTGTACCATGAGGTTACAGCAGGTTGTTGCTACCAAATCTGAGAGCCTGCGCTCACTAAACCTGTATCAACATTTCGAGATTTACCCGTATCAACAAGAAACACATGAGACGGATCGTCGGTTAAGGCATGGATCTGGGAACCCGAGTAAGGAATGAGGCAGACGAACAAGCGAGAGAGAAAAGGACTCTTAGATTTTGTCCGTACCTCTCGGAGAGCTGGTGACCGACCTGGAAGCCGATGGCCTCGATGCGGCGGGCGGCGAGCTCGGGCTTGGCGGCGTAGAAGCGGCCGCAGTAGGCCGCTACCATCTCCATGACCACCCCGTCGACGCAGCTCTCGGCCACCTCCCGAACCATCCTCCTTGCTGCCCCTGCTTCCTTGTCGATGACCTGGCGAGTGCGCAGCGCCGGACGAGAGAGGAAGGCCGGGAGATCTGGAGGGAGCATCCAATTTTCAGCGTCAAATCATTAACGCAAGGGAGCCGTTCATCCGAGGGAGGAGTGAAGGAGCGGAGCGACCATACCACGGCGTCAGGGTGCAGATCCGGTTCCTGAATCGCGTGGCACGGACTGGAGGCGCTGCCGGACGGGTGCCGGATGCGTGCGGTTAAGCCGGCGACGCAGGGAGCGAGAAGGGAAGCCGACGGCCGTTTTTTTTTTTGTTTGAAGACCGACGCAGTAACTTTCTATTATTTTCTTAAAAAAGAAAAAAAAATAATTTTCTGCTACTCCCTCCGTATCGAAATATTTGTCGCCGTTGACTTTTTCTTACAACTTTGACCATTCATCTTATTCAAAAAATTATCGTAAATATGCAAAAGGGTAAGTCAAGCTTAAAATACCTACAATAGTAAAGCACGTGACAAACAAAATGGATGGTAATTGCATAATATTTTAAATAAGACGAATGGTCACAACATTATCCTGACATAGGACACAATTAGGGCCCGATTGAACTTGAAAGTGCCTTCTTCTCATGATATCTTTGGTGTTGAGCCGGTCTACTAACAACAACCATGCAAAAAACTTGATTCTTGGAATGCATTTTGCCTGCCATAACCATTTGAATGTTGGTTCAGCCAAAAAACCTGAGAACACATATTTATAAAACCTGCTTGAGGTGTATGTGGCATTGCCCCAAATAAAGGACCATTGATCTTTTTCGTCTGGCCTGTACTGAACATGTTGAAGATACTCTTGCAGCTGTTGCAATTCCAAGTAAGCTTCCTGGGATAGAGGAAGTGTGAAGAGGGCATTCAAATCCACTGCTTGAATTACACCTTTGACAGACACAAGTGCATTCCTAGCAAATTCAGCAAGCCTAGGAAATAGGTCAGCAAGAATGTTTGAACTCCAAAGATCTTCCCAGAACAATACCGTGGATCCATCTCCTAGCTCACATCTGGCTATGCCTCTGTAAAGAGTGCTAAGTCTTAAAACATCCTTCCACCAAAAGGACCCAACTTCCCTACAGCCATGAGGCACATTATCCAAATAATATGATGACCAAATCAAGTTGACCCAGGGGATATCCAGTCTGCCATAAAACTTGTGCAGGTGCTTTATAAGCAAAGCATCATTTTGTAACTTAAGATTTAGGACCCCAAGTCCTCCTTTATCCTTTGGTAGCATAACTCTTGACCATGCTGCTAGGTTCCCACCTTTCTTAGAAAAATCATTTCCTCTTCAAAGACACTGCTTGCGAGCCCTATCAATATTTTCAATAACCCCTTTGTGAAGCTTAATTGTGCACATAGCATATAGACAAGTGGGAGTAATAACTGAATTTATCAACTGCAATCTTCCTGAATATGATAGGAGGGATGAGCAGGCAGTGAGGCGCCGTTCAACTCTATCCATAATGGGGGAAAAGTCTTCAATCTTTGGCTTGGTAGTGCCCATAGGCAGTCCAAGGTATGTGAACGGCATTGAACCTATTGAGCAACCAAAACTTTCAGCCAAGCTAACCAAGTTGTCCTCCGAAACATTGATCGGAATCATTAGAGATTTATCAAAATTGATCTTTAGGCCTGTGGAAGCTCAAAAGTCCTGTAAGATTCCTTTGAGATGCTGCAATTGGAGTTTACTTGCTTCCATTATTAGAATGGTATCATCGGCGTACTGGATGATTGGAAAATCATTATCCCCTTTGGGCAATGGCTCATGCAGCAAGCCTTCATGATAGGCATTGTTGATCACTACCTGCAAAAGCTCAGCAGCCAAAACAAAAAGAAGGGGAGATAGAGGATCTCCTTGACGAACTCCTCTTTTACATTTGAATTGTTTCCCAGGGACCCCATTCAGAAGCACATAAGCTTGGGCTGATGATAGAAGAGTCCTTATCCAATGTAGCCATTTGCTAGGGAATCCCATATGTTCCATGACTTCTAGCATTGCCCCATGTTCAATTGTATCAAAAGCCTTAGCAAAGTCTAGTTTCGAGATGATGATCTCCCTTCTTGTTTGATGGCACTGATGGATATACTCATAGCACCAAGCCAGACAATCTTGAATGGACCTGGTCCTTATAAACCCATACTGATTGGCATGAATGAGCAGCAAAATGACTAATTGCAATCTATTTGCAAGCAGCTTAGTCAGAATCTTGATACTACAATTGAGCAAGGAAATAGGTCGGTAGTCATTCACGGTTTCCGGGTTGTTTATCTTCGGGATCAGAGTTATGAAAGAGTTGTTGATAGCCTCAAGGTCAATGTTACCATCATAGAAGTCCTGGCACAATTTATAAAAATCCTCCTTTATAATTGCCCAACTCTTTTTCATAAACAGACCGTTAAAATCGTCTGGACCTGGGGCTTTGTCCACTGGCATAGCTTTAACCACCCTATCAATTTCTTCGTTTGTAAATGGCTGAATTAACACTACAAGGTTTCTTGGCTAATGCCACGCTACACATGTGCAATGCCACTTTTTTGGTTGCCATAGGGGAGTCATATCGCAACCTTTGTACAAAATGGTAGCAATATGGTCTTATAATGCAACGAACTAAAAGTGTTGCCTTAGGTGTGACTGTTGGTTGCAATAGGGGGTGTGTTATTGCAACTATATTGGGATTTGGTTGCAATTATTTGGAGTTATTGCTACGCCACTTTGGAGTTGCAATAGCACTATATTTACGTTGCAATAATATGATACTATTGCAACTATATTTGAAATGGTTGCTTTTGATTGGTGATTTTACAATGATTGTTTCATGTTGCAATAAATTTCAGTGGTGTTGCAATTGATAGATGGTTATTACAACAAAAACTATAATGTAGATGCAATAGGTTGTGTCTATTGCAACAACTTTTTAGAGTTGCAAAAACCTTCTTTGGTGTTGCAATTGTGTTTTTTTATTGCAACGAGAAACCTAAATGGATGCAATATGATTTTCCTATTACAACGTTTTTCTGGGTTGCTACAAATGTGTCAATGTCGATCCCATGTAATGTGAGACTAAATATAGTATGTATCCAAGTTTGAGGAATCAATGAGTAAGAAAGTAGACTTTATTGCGTATAACTTCAAATAAAATTATGACTTTAAGTTATATAAAACAATTTGAAAATATATTAATTTTATAATAATATTTAGTTTGTCTTTAAAAAACCATTTGTAGATCTTATAGGTGGGTCCCACTGCCACTTGGACAACTGGGCCCAAAATGTGTCGTAGTAGGCATGGTAATGTTACTACATAATATTTTGTTTGTAGAGAATATTGTTCTAAATTCTTCTATATTTATTTAGGCTTAAAATATGTTTTATTTATTAGTTTTTTTAATGTTTGTGGCATAGGAAAGCGATTGAAAAGGTAAAAAAATCATGAAAATAAGGGAATCGATCCCACGACCTCCAACTCTTTTTGGTGGAAATGAATTACCACCACACCACCAATTTGTTTCTCTTATGCACCTGTCTTTAATTGCTTTTACTTGGTAATGTACATTGGGGAGCTAAAATGGGAAAAATAAAAAGTGCATGCTACAGCAAGAATCGAACCTGAGAGCTCCAGTTCACAATGGGCGACTTCAACCACTACACCGCTCAAACAGATTTGATAATGTTGATGTGAAGTATACTCACAAGAGCACTCACGAGTCACGACGAGCAGGCCGAGCCAAGCTCAAGTCAGCTCGCAAGGACAAAAAAAAAGTCAGCAAGGGAGAGCAAGGAAGCCCAGCTCAAGAGAGCACCCACAAGCAGGCCGAGCCCAGCTCATCAAGTCAGCAGGCCGAGCCCATACAAAGGCCTTCGAACCCAAGACCTGCACGATGGGAAGCTCATGCCATACCACTGGGCTACCACATTATTTGTCGTAATTGTTGACATTTTGTTTTATTATATTTTTCTACTACTGTTTCATTGCAATAGCCGGCAAAAAAATTGGTGCTAGCCGCGAGGTTGGAACCTGGGACCTAAACCAACACAAAGAAGCGCGCACACCACACCACCACTACGTTGCTTGTGTCATGTTTGGGCATATGAGTCTTTTTTATCACATGTTCTCCATCCGAAAATTTTAATCTAATCTAAATAAAAGAAAAGTTGTCATAGTCAAGATTTGAACCCACAACCTTTAGGCCAAGAAAGAACACACCTACTACTAAGCTATTCAACTTGTTGTGACTAGTTTGAACTTTGTTATTATTTTTTACAATATAAATTTAGTCGGCACCAACACCGTAGCCTCACAATTTGTATTTTCACTTGGTTAAAATCGTCTAATTTATTTATGCAAGATTATAGATTTAAAATATATTCCCATGTCATTTTGTTGAATGTTTTGAATATTTTTTGTAATTTTTATCTTGTCAAATCACTGCGTAGAAAATCTGAATAAATAAAAAAAATTGTCAAATTCAAGATTTGAACCTACACCCTTTAGGTAAAGAGACAACACACCTACCACAAAGCTATTCAACTCGTTGTGATTAATTTGTTGGAACGTGAAGTATTGTATATTGGCACTAGCTGCAATCAGTGTATTTCTCTTTCATAATACCTCCAAATTTGATGATTCTTTGTTCAGAATTTGTCTATAATCACACATTTTTTTATTTAATTGTGTTAGTTTGCATATTACATACTATCCGTTTTTTCACAAACTGATTAGTTTCTTCCACCTAAATAGAAATGAAGATATCATGGCTCTCTTAACAATTGCTAATTTGGTTTCATTTTTTTAATACTAACACAAAAGTGAGGTTGTGTAAAAATTTTAAGTGCATTTGAGTTGAACAGTGTTATGATGTATGCAAGGTTCAAAATTTGAGTTGAGTTATAGAAAAAATATGAGAGAGATGTTATAGATATGATTGTAATTTGGGGAATGAAGTTTGAATTGGTGGATAAATGACACTACAACACATATTGTATCTAGAACATAATTTTTTTCTTAAACAACTGACTTTTTTCTTTTAATGTGGAATCAAAATTTGTATCTAGTATTTCTTCGTCATACGTAATCTAAATTTGATCATTTTTCTTTCTAAATTTTTCTAAAATAACTATCTTTCATTTAATGCCATTTTTTGTATGATAAGATGTATAGTCTCACATTATCAAAACCTTCCAAATTTTTTGTAACAAGCTTATTAATCGAAAATATGCTGTCATTGCCAATTTTTAGATTAGTTTGACCAAATTGAGATTTATTATAATTATTCTATTGTAATTTGGAGGTAGAAAGTTGAATTATCCCTAACAAATAATTAAATTTTTATCTATCTCTAGAATATGTGCTACAATGCAACATATAAGTCTAAATATATTTTTTATATAATTTTTTAAATGATATTTGGCATATGTGTAGCTCAATTTAGAATTACTTTTGATAAGCACTTAAAAATTCACTTGAGTCTGTTTACACCTACGACCGATATATTTGCGTGCCAACGAATCAGGCAATCAGCCGAGCCCGACGCGTCTGCCTTAATAAGCAAACCACTACGGAACCGTCGTCCGTGCTACCCCTCCGCATCTATCGCAGCATACACCATGCCCTAGCTTACGCATCAGCCGCCGCCATCGACATGCCACGTCCAGCGCCGCCGTATGGAGCGCTGGAGGTCCCCGTGACCTGACTGCATGAGAGGAGAGGCGCGTCGTCGTCGTGTGTTGAATCCTCTCGGCCAGAGCCTTGAAAACTCCATCGCGACTCCGCCTTTGAACCCTCATGCGCCGCCGCCGAGATTGCCTTTGCTGCCGGCCGTCGACGTCGATCTTCCATAGCCGAGCGGTTTTGCTAACAAGAATAAGACGCCAAGCCTAGCGCGACAACCCGAGCTCATCCGCCCCTATTGTTCTCATCTACCCGAGCTCGTCCGCCCCTGTTGTTCTCATCTACTTGCCGTTCGCCGCCAAACCCTCGCCATCCACGGGGAGTTCAAGTCCTCGGCTGCGTTCGTTCAGCAGAGATTGTTGTCGTCGCTGCCGCCGTAGCCGTAGCAGACTCTGATCCGATGTCGCATCTTGGTGAGGATTCCTTCGGCCCTCGATCTCTTTCTTCTTTAATCTGTGCAACGTTGTTTCTGTCTGCCTGATGATGTTGCTGCTCCTGTCTGCACGTCGAGCCGCTGTCTCCCCGCGCTGCCGTCGAGTACCTGGCTGGGAACCCTGTCGGCCATGCATGCAGTTCCCTGATTGCGTACATGGAGATCGAGTGACATGCATCTTTCCTTCGGCATCATGGCATCGTGTGATTAATGGAGAATGCCCATGATGGATGCTAATAAGGTGCCGGCTTAATTAATTTTCGTCCACCTGTTCTTACACCAGGCCTGCCGCAATGAAATTTTATTTTCACCTTAATTACCTGCTGAATTCTTTCTGAAACTATCCCCTACCGTCATGCCGCTTATTGATTACTACTTGTTCTTGTCCCAAATTGCAAATCATTTCCGTCCTCCCTAATCTGATTTAACCCCCTGAATTCATGTTGCCAACTTATGGTTCCAATTCGTTTCAAGGTGTCCCCTGAATTGACCCAACCCTCACACAACCATCAAATGCTAGTACTGCAGCTTTACTCCGGATTTTAGCAGCAACAGCCATCCATGTTAATTACTACCTTCTATGCTAATTGACTTTATGGATATTCTGATGTAGCAATAGGCAATAGGAAATAGGGGTGAAAACGGATCGAATACGGACGGATATTGCCGGATACGGATCGAAATAATTTTTTTTTCTCTCGAATCGGATACGGATAGTGTTCACTTGTGACGGATAGGATAGGAATTGATATCGACATCCTAAATATCTAACTTTAGCTATTCGGATTCGGATCGGTAGCGGATATTAACTACCCGAATTCGGATTCGGACGGATATAAACCCCTCCAAACGAATACGATCTTGGATACGGTCGGGAAATATCCGTACCATTTTCACCCTTAATAGGAAACGACAAACCTGCAACATTTCTTACACGTAATCTATCCTTACTTATTGATGTGCGTACTTGCTAGGCAAATCTATGATCTGCTACATGGTCTAATTCTATTCTCACCTTGCAGCACTGAAACAAGACCTTTACATTTGCAAAGTTCAGAGAAACATCAAGTATCTTAACGTCTGACAGCCATACCAGCTTCCTCCCCATCCCAACGCAGCGACCCCTTTAGGTCAATAGACAACACACCAACCACTAGGCTACTCATTTTGCACAAAATTGGTTGGCATTTTTTACATTCTTTATTTATCTCTCCAAGTCTTGCCTGGGTTGTTAAAATGCGTCTTATTCCACATGATTTCTTTTTTAAAAAAATAGTTAAACTCGGTTGATCTTCTCCATTTGTTGCTTGCATGCCCCCTAACTACCTGATGTAATATCAAAGTAGCACAAACCACTTTTTCTGTTGAATTCAGTAAAAGGAGACATCTATTGTGGTTGTCGAATGTGATATTCAGGAAGGAACATAGCAAAACCCTTTGACTTGTTAATTTTTCTGAAGCTTGAGAGGCTAAAATGATTACTTTGTAACAAACATTTAATATAGCTGATTTTTGTTTGTTTTGGCCTTGTGTGCCACACGCAGTTGATCTGGATGGGGTCATGGGGCCATGGCAGCAGCCCAAGTATTTTAGTAGCTATAAAAAATTGTTGTTGAACAAAATTTTCCTAACCTTGTAGTACAGTTTAGGTCTATCAAAAAATTTGGACCATCTTAGTGGCCCTTTTTCTCTTGATAATAGTTCGAAAAGTTGTGCATAATTTAGTTATAGTTGGCATATGTTCTTTTTCTATCATTATAACTCTAGATCTATGTGATATTCTCCATTTGCAGCCATCATTGGTTCTTCTTGCTGCACGTGTGCTTAGGACTTGATTTGGCATGCACGATCATATGATGTTTCAATGAGTAATATCACTCTTAATAAATATGTAAATCTGCGACATGTTTTGCTTGACATGAATGTGGATTCAACCGATGTATATTTGCACTAATGTTAATGATCATTTTCAGGAGCATGGTCTTGAGGTTTGAGTGGAGCGCATGATTCATGAGATGATCAACATGAAGGCAACCTTAGCTTCAGTGCTGCATAGCTCATTATATTTTGTTGTTTTCAAAATAGTTAAGTGTGTTGGACACCATTGTGTGTTCCACTTGTGCGTGTGTTTGGACTAGATGCTGTGTCTGATACATTGGATGGATTATTTACAAATGTGCACAAAAAAATTGTATTTTTGGGTTAATGGATGTCTAAATGCTTTATTGATCATATATTTGAAATCATTGATTGAAGCTACCAATCGAATCATTGTAATATGCACTATCGTCGCATAAGAATGGCATTGCAATTATATGCTATAGCAACAAAAAAAACCCATGCAAGAAAACAAAGGCGTGGCAATATGATCCAACTATAGCAACCACATGCATTGGTCGTGGCAATAGAGGGACACCCTATATGAACCACAATATTTAATGTTGCAATAGGGAAGAAGCCTGTAGCAACCAAGTTTTTGTAGTGGCAATAGAGGTGTCACATATAGAAACCACATGCATTAGTCGTGGCAATAGAGGGACACCCTATAGGAACCACAATATTTAGTGTTGCAAAAGAGAAGAAGGCTGTAGCAACCAAGTTTTTGTAGTGGTAATAGAGAGTTCATCTATGGCAACCAAAATGTTTAATGTTGCAATAAAGGGTCCCTCGTATAGCAACCAAAAGAGTAATGTTGCAATAGGGCATATATTGTGCAACGTTACAAACACGTAGCAATAGGGTCTGTTACAACACATAGTATCGTTGCCACTTCTGCTATTGCTACATTTCCTTTATGTGGTATTACATACCTCTTGCAATACCTGGTGCGTTGCAATAGTAACGAGTGCAACACCCATGATGGTTGCTGATAAGGAGACTTACAACGCTACTTTTGAGTTGCAAAAAGATTCTTGAAGTTGCAATAGGGGGAACACAATAGCAACACCTAAAATAAACCGTGGTCCAAACTTTGGACCACGTTTGCAGTGGCAACGCCTCGCAACGCTAAAATTTCGTAGCCATTGTGTCTATTGCAACCATTTTAGCCATTTTCCAACACTTTTCCGGCGTTATATTAGACACAAAACCTTGTAGTGTAACTCACTTAAATCTGTCTCAAAGTGGAAGAGATCCTGCAGGTTGAACTTCATATCGGGCTGCTCAGAAGTACCCATTCTATTTCTGAATGAAGCAAAGATCAAAGCTGCCTTTCCATCATGATTTGTGATAACATGCCCCCACTCATCCCTTAGTTGAGAGATCATATTCTTCCTATAAGACACTATCGCCATGGCATGAAAAAATTTAGTACACTCATCTCCATATTTTATCTTATTAGCTGTAAATCTCTTCCTCCAATAGGCGTTCTTGTATTTCAGCAAGGTAAGCAAGTGATTTTTAATGATTTCCCTGAAATTCCATTCTATGTCATAGAGTGGGGGACATTCCTCTAAGCTATCCAAGAAGAAGATAACTTTATTAGTCTTGTCAATAAGCTCTTGCAGGTTAGAGAGTTTCCTACTCCAAACTTTCAGATCCTGTCTGAGTTTTTTCAGCTTTGCATCCAGCACAGATGGGGTACCTTGTCTTTGTCTCTGATTACCTTCCCATGATGATTTAACTACATCCAAAAAACCCTTCACCTCTGGCCAGAAGTTTTCAAACCTAAAGATTTTTGACTTTGGGATTCTAGTACTGATCATCACTTTGTAGAGGATGTGATCAGATATGGGTTTGGATAAAGGAAGCACCAGTGAATTTGGAAACTGACTGGTCCAGTGGACAAATGTAAAGAACCAATCCAATTGCTCCAAGAGGGGGTCCTTCTGCATGTTGCTCCATGTATATGCCCTGCCTTTTATAGGTAACTCGATCAATCCCAGCTGTCCAATGGCATCATTGAATATAAATGTATCAGCGATGCTACCTCCAGGTCTATTACGGTCCTCTAAGGATCTATAGAAGTTGAAGTCACCAAGGAAGATCCAACTTTCCAAGGGTTGAATTTGCTGGTTTCTGAACCAATGAATGAACTGGGACCTAGCAAGCTCTAGACAAGGTCCATAAACTACCGACATCTTCCAACTATCACCATTGTGAGTGGAGGAAAACATCATTGTAATAGCAAAACTTTGCCTTTCCAGGGATATGCCATTGAAAACATTACTATTCCATACTACCAAAATACCACCAGATGCTCCACAGGAAGGTATGTAATCAAATTTGTCAAAACAACGTGGTGCGAACTTCCTTATGTATGCAGTGTCGAACACCTCTCGCTTGGTTTCTTGCAAACAAATCACAGAGCAGGCACTTCAGATTGAGCTACGTTCTTTCGAGTTCTTGCTTGTGTTTTTCGTTTTGCAGGCAGGGATTAGCCTTCTCGGCGAGGTCAACCGGGTTGTGACATGGTTGATAACCAGAGGAGTCATGGTGCTAAGATTGCGGGGTTCGAGTCGCTGACTTGAAGCCGGATCGGTGTGTTACGCTCCGCCCGAAACGAATTATCCTTCACCTGACGGAAGATCGGGCAATCCCGTCCCCATCACACATGCTCCACCGGTCCTTGCCCAAAATTCTACCGACAAGTTCTTCCATTAAATCTTCTTCTTTGATCAACTCTTCGAAAGAGCCTCCTCCGTCATCTCCTCAAGAGGGACATTGCAGTCGATACCCCAGCCTTGCAAGACATCTACTGGGATCTGAGCGGGAACCACTCCATCACTGGGCACAGGTGGATTGGCAAGAAGCTTTGGGCCATCTTGTTTTCTGAAAGGAACTTTAGCCCACACCTTCTTCATTTTGCGAGGATGAGTTTCAAGTTGATAATGCTGGATATTTTCCTGATCTGCTTTACGTCTGTTACTTCTTCTTACAGAAGAAACCTCAAGTGGGGTGAATGGATTGGTAACTGAAACAATGTTGGGAAGACTCACTGGAACAAATGTGGAGGGATTTTCAGGATCCAGAGCTGCTGGTTCTTCTTGCATGTCAGTTAAATCATGCATCACACTTCCCTCCTGGGTGTTATCACCGATAACCACCCCCTTTCCCCCTTGAGCTTCAGCCCATACCTTGATCATGATGGCATGCAACGATGGCCTGTACGGTATGATGGCCATTGTCCCATTGTTCAGAGTTGTTTTTCCAACTGAAGAGGCTCCCTGTTTAGGGCTGATTTGTCCAGTACAATTTTGCTGAATTTTCTGAGATTAACCTTGTCTATTGTCATCACTGGGTACATAGCTGCACTGATGTTGCTTCTTGTCAATGCTTCAAAGGCCTGCAGTTCAATAACCTTAAAGGCTACTGGAAGCTTGCTCTGAACCTCATGTTGCGAATAGGATGCATCACTAGAGGAGGAAGAGGAAGATTGCCTATTCCCCTGGAGGATTTCCTCTATGTTCATCACTAGGTCTGGGCCATTAGCTCTCAAATACTGTGCTGTCGAACCTGAGGAATCAAAGGAAATGGTGTCTTGCTGCACATCAGGATGTTGTGGGAAATCTTGCACTGGCATGACATTGTCAGCTACATTGTCTTCTTGCGGCCACTCTGGCCAATTCTACATATCCTCCATTTCATTATCAACAGGTTGCTGAAGGTCATCAGTAGCCATCTGCACCTGCTCCTCGTTCATGCCTGCCTCTGCATGATCCTCATTTCCAGCATGATTCCAGTGCATGGGTACATTTGGATTACCATGCAGCACTTCCCCGTTCACAGGATGAGGATTGCCATCTGCTG
The DNA here is from genome assembly GCA_900205405.1 of Echinochloa crus-galli. Lineage (NCBI taxonomy): Eukaryota > Viridiplantae > Streptophyta > Magnoliopsida > Poales > Poaceae > Echinochloa > Echinochloa crus-galli. The sequence continues at coordinate 380,110 of OAMR01000870.1, read as the reverse complement.
GGACTGGGTCTTCATCTCCTGGAAAAACATCTGGAAATTCTCCCCCCAGGATGAAGACAGGTACTGACCATGACCTCCCCTGACCTCCAATCATAGTACCTTGCGAAACTATGACACTTCTAGGTACTCTTGCTGGCGTGAGGACCAAGCATCTAGTGAGAACTCTTGATTTGTTCGGACCGTCAAACCATTGGATCAGTCTACCAAATGGGGCTACTGCAGCTCTAATGAAATCTACCAATTGATAATCCAGGGGAAAAGCAAGGAACATAATCCAACAGTCACGAGTATAGACACAACTTCATAAATTCATTGCCTCATCATGCTTGCAGACTCTAATCAAGCCATGGCCAAAAGGAATTGGGGAAGCTGCCCTCAAAGTACTACGCTGAACAACATTCTCAAACTCAAACAGCCCCAAGCCAAGCGGAGATGGGAATGGAGAGACAATCCTCACCGGAAAAAGGTCTTCCAAGTGCTCAGAGACATCCTGAAGAAGATCAAGTACTTGTTCTTGAAGTGGTGCGGGGTCGAGCTCGACGATGGCGTACTCTTCATGTCGCCGAAGCGGTTCGCTTCCAAGTGCCACCCGCGATCTTGCTGGCCGGACCCAGCCATGTTCGACATGATGGCCCGCCGGGACGTAGAGCATGGGATTGCAGGGAAAGTTCGCCATGTCACTCTCTTCCTGCGTTTGGACCTCCGCTGGAGGTGGGGAGGGAGGCGTAGTGGTGCTTGATGAAACAGCCAGGCCAGCCGGAGATTCTTGTGTCAAGTGAGGAGAGGGAAGGCTGAAAGACTGACCAGGGTCAGAAATAACTCCCCTCGGCACGCCTTCAAGCGGCCGTTCACACAAGAGACTCTTCCCTTTCCCGAGAGACTCTTCTGGTGGCTGTTTACACGACTGGCTCTTCAGCTTCTTAGGGGCCCAGCAGAGATTGGGCCTGGATTTGGTAATGCAGCTTCGGGCCTTGTGTCCATAATTGTAGCAGCTCTTGCATCTAAACGGCATGGAGCAAACAGTCGCCCGGTGATCTTTATCTGTAACACCCTAAAATAGCCTATTTAAAATTTTCAGTAATTAATTGATTATTTAATGTCATGTTCATAATTAATATAGGTTAAATAAATAATTTCTAGAAATTAAAATCAAATATAAGGAGTAGAAACATTTTTGTTGCATTAATGCTGGCTGCATTAAGTTTTGGTTGTGTATGGTTCGAATTGGAATTTAAATTTAATTTAAATTCAAGTTTGAATCACCTTTGTTTGAGCGCTACAAAAGTGCTTTAGGCCTGAGTCCACTTTTGCTCCCTTAACTCTTCACTGGTCCATTTTCTGCTTCCCCTTCTTTCCTCCCCAGCCAGCCCAGCAGCTGCCTCCGCCTCCGTTCGGCCCGCTAGCGCATCCCGCCCCCGCACGGCCCAGCTCGGCCCAGCGCCCCTCATCCCCTTCGGCCCAGTGCGCCCCCGAGCCGGCCCAGCAGCACCCCGGCCCACATCGCTCCCCTCTCTCCCGCGCCAACACAGCCGCCTGGCCCGGCCCAGCTGCCTTCCGCTTCCGGCCCAACGCCCGCGCCGGCCCGCTCCCTCGCCCCTCACGCCGACATGCGGACCCCACATGTCGGCGCCATCTTCCTCCTCTCGACCAGACTCGAGGCGAGCCCGGCGCATCGCCACCGCCTCGGCCCAGGGCCTGAGCAGGCCCTCCCGTGCTACTGATGGGCCTCCTGAAGCTTCGAGGAAGCTTCCCCGCCGCCTCCTTCCTTTCTTCGCGCCGTCCCCGTTTGGAAAGGGGGCCTCCTCAAGGAAGGGGATCACCGGCCGCCTCCCCTCCTTGGCGTGCGTGCCACGCCCACCCCGCAGCCCCGAGCTCCTATATAAACAGAGCCCAGAGCCCCACGACCATCACCCATCCCTCTCTTCCGAGCTCTCGAGCCCCCACGCCTCCTCCAGCGCTAGCGCCGCTGCCTTCCCCTAGCGAGCGCCGCCGCCGTCGGAGTTCCCGATTCCGGCACCGCTCCGCTCCGTCTGGCTGCCCTGGTAACTTCGCACGAAGGTAGGGTGTCACGCCCGGTTTTAAGGACAAAACCGAACACACCCTTTATGCATGCCTAGGATCAAATTCATGCATAAAGTGATATCATAAGTGAATAACAGAACAATATCAATTACAAAGCGTATATTATTTACAAAATGACCAAAGGGTCTTAAAGAAAATTACACAGCGGAAAATACTAATCGCAGCGGAGGGCTCCATCTTCCACAAGAACGTCGACCAGGGGTACGCCAGCCTAGAACTCCAGGTCTTCACGATCCAAGTCTTCTCTACCCTATGAAGGTCTATAGCAAGCGTAAGTGCACTTATGGTTGGCACTTAGCAAGTGGGAGGGCGAAAATGACATGAAAGCTTAACAAAGGCTCTATTTGGTGGACTGCAAGGCTCAAATTTTAGTTGGTCAAATTTTATTAAAGCACCTAGAGATATTATAAAGTGATAAGCTTCCCAAACCACCCAACTTAAGGTTAATCCCATAAATAAACAAAACCACAGTTAACTGCCACCACTGTGATCCTCCCAAACCAGCTAACCATGTGAGGGTCCAGGCCGCTCTTGACCGTGAGCACGGCTGTTATAACAGTTTTACACTCTGCAGAGGTTGTACACTTTCACCATGAGTCGTGATACCTTTTAGCTGAGGTTTCAAGCCTCCACACATTTCCGAGATGTGCGTGCCGGGGTACACTATGAGGCCGTTACTAGGTTCACCAGCGCGCATTAACCCACTCAGGGTTCGGGTACCCATCATTGTGCCATGCTTGAGTCCACCTCAGCCCCAACAGCTTAACGCAGACCACTGCGTGCTTGCGCACGAAGGAGCTGAGCAGAAGCACGACTGACTACTGCACAGCAGTACGAGCGTGAGGTACCTGTTCAGTTCTTCTGGTTTTCTTCATGCACGGAGCCGTGCTTAGCTCAGGCAAAACCAAACATCAAGCCCACTTGCCTGAGCCGCCTAGAGTTCCATGTTGCTAAAAAGATTACCAACCCACATTGCATAGTTCATTAGTCAAAATTAAATTAACCCAACCACCCATTGTTGAGCAAGGCTAAGCAATAAACCTGTCCAGATAGGTAACCTCTAAGGGCAACAAGGAATAACAATGAAGTTCTAGTAAACAACCTAGCATAGGATTCCCAACAAATTATGACATCTATAATGCAAGCAATTATAAATAACATGTGACATTGCGTTAAATAAATTAAATAGGTGCAAGAAAAATGATCAAGGAACCACTTGCCTCGAAATCAAATTCAAGGTTCCCACTTGCTCTGAACGTTCCTCAACGTAAACAAATCAACTACAAACAAGCACACAATTTACAACTAAGAACAATACACCAAGCAATAACAAAATGTCACACCCGGATTTACACAAAAACCCGAATGCTACTATATGTGTGCCCAGGAAGTCCACAGAACACATATAGTTAACAAATATGATAAACAGAGTACATATGCTCGAATAAAATGGTTTTACATCAGAGTTTGACTGAATAAAACAGCGGAAGTCTCTTTATTAACTCTCTCTAAACGAAGACAAAGACGAAGACGAAGCCGATAACCATAACCGATAACCCACGGGGACACCGACTGGTTGAGCACAGATAGTACAATGGCAGATCCTCAGGGAATTCAACAGCAGCAGTACCATCTAATCCATCTGTTACCCATCCGGGATTTTGTTGAATAGCAAGTGTAAGTAAATGTCTTACTTAGCAAATACAACACGGGTAATGAAGGCTTAAAAGAAAGGCTTGACACGGCTATACTGCATTAGCAATTTTAGTTGATTCATTTTAACATGGGGCTAGCTGCTTGGTATTCCACTTTCTCACCAGTCTTTGCTGTCAGCTGCACTGTTCTCTTGGAACATTGAATCACCCCATCATATCTGGCTAACCAGCTCATACCCAGAATCAAGTCAAACCCAAGGGTTTCTAGGACTATTGGGTTCACCCTGCTGCTCCTGCTGTTGGTCCTACTCCTAGTAACCCTCGAACTCAAACGTGTACAACTCACTGACAGGATTCGTACATCAACACACAAACATCCACACAAGCCAGTACATGCAAATAATATTAATCTATTAGAACAGTACACCAAACAATAAGGTGGATTCCAACTCAACACGTCACTAACCTTCTTCGGATCAACTGCCACTCCGCTATTGGACCATACGTGTCCCAAGAATGCTACTTCCTTCAACCAAAACTCACACTTGCTCAGCTTGGCATACAACTGATGCTCACAAAGTCTCTGCATCACCAACCTCAGATGTTCTTCATGCGCTTCCTCATTCTTGGAGAAAACCAGAATATCGTCAATGAACACCACTACGAATTTGTCAAGATAGTCCATGAACACACTGTTCATCAAATACATGAAGTATGCCGGTGCATTTGTCAAACCAAAAGACATGACAGTGAACTCATATAGACCATATCGGGTTGTGAAGGCTGTTTTGGGGATGTCAGTCACTCGTATCCTCATCTGATGGTAACCGGATCGGAGATCGATCTTAGAGAACACACATGCTCCTTTCAACATTCAGCTCTGAGGTCTTCTTCTCTTTCCCAAGTCGCTTCATCCACTGAATGGCGGCTCCACTGAACCTTGCACATCCGGATCACTTTATTTCTGGTGACTCTTTCTGACTCTTCCAAAATTCTGACGGGGTGCTCGGCATACGTGAGATCTTCCTGAACATTCAGCTCCTCAATTGGAATCTGTTCCTCTGGTACTTTCGGATCTCTTGTTCCAAGGTCGGTTCTACTGCCATCTCGGTGACGCTGGTCACAAATCCCAGACTCATCCTCTCAAATTCCCGGCTGAGTTCTTCTGGTAGACAGTGTCCAGTGATCTTGTTCACATAGCTCCTTCTACTCAGAGCATCTGCCACCAAGTTGGCCTTCCCTGGATGGTAATGTATCTCCAAGTCGTAGTCCTTGATCAACTCTAACCAACGACGTTGCCTCATATTCAGATCTGACTGTGTGAATACATACTTGAGACTCTTGTGGTCAGTGTAAATATCACACTTATGACCAATCAAGTAATGCCTCCAAATTTTCAAAGCATGTATTACAGCTGCTAACTCCAGATCGTGTGTCGGGTAATTCTGCTCATGTTTCCTCAGCTGTCTCGATGCATAAGCTACTACTCTGCCTTCCTGCATGAGTACACACCCCAGTCCTAGACGAGATGCATCGCAGTAGATAGAGAAGCTCTTGGTTATATCCGGCAACACTAGCACAGGTGCCGTTGTCAATCTCTTCTTCAATTCCTCAAAGCTGACTTGACACTCTTCAGTCCAGACAAACTTGGCATTTTTCTCCAATAACATCGTCAAGGGTTTAGCAATCTTGGAGAATCCTTCAATAAACCTCCGATAGTATCCAGCCATTCCAAGGAAACTTCTGATTTCACTCACATCCTTAGGCGGATTCCAACTCAACACATCACTAACCTTCTTCGGATCAACTGCCACTCCACCATTGGACAGTACGTGTCCCAAGAATGCTACTTCCTTCAACCAAAACTCACACTTACTCAGCTTGGCATACAACTGATGTTCACGAAGTCTCTGCATCACCAACCTCAGATGTTCTTCATGCTCTTCCTCATTCTTGGAGAAAACCAGAATATCGTCAATGAACACCACTACGAATTTGTCAAAATAGTAATTTTATTTCTCATAAATAATTTATTTTCCTTAGATAAATATGAGCATAAAATTAAATAAATACCATTTAATTACTAAATTTTTAAAATTAGGCATTTTTAGGGTGTTACAAACCTACCCCCCATAAGATGAATCTCGTCCTCGAGATTCGGATGCGGATGGGAATAACTGTGGATACTCTACTTTGAGATCTTCTTCTCTTTCCTAAGTCGCTTCATCCACTGAATGACGGCTCCACTGAACCTTGCACATCCGGATCACCTTATTTCTGGTAACTCTTTCCGACTCCTCCAAAATCTTGACAGGGTGCTCAGCGTAGGTAAGATCTTCCTCCACATTCAGCTCATCAATCGGAATCTGTTCCTCAGGTACTCGCAAACACTTTTTCAACTGAGACACATGGAACACAGCATGTACTCCTGCTAACTTCTCTGGTAGCTCTAACTGATACGCCACCTCACCTTTCCGACCAAGTACCTTGAACGGTCCAATGTATCGAGGTGCTAACTTGCCCTTGACGTTGAACCTCTTCACGCCTCTCATTGGTGACACCTTGAGATACACAAAGTCTCCAATTTCGAAGCTGAGATCCCTCCGTCGGTTATCTGCATAGCTCTTCTGTCTGGATTGTGCCACTTTCAGATTCTGTCTGATTATCTGTACTTGTCGCTCTGCCTCTCTTAGTATCTCAGGTCCAAATACCTGACTTTCTCCCGTCTGATTCCAGAATAGTGGTGTCCTACACTTTCTGCCATACAGAGCCTCGAATGGTGCCATCTGCAAACTCTTCTGATAGCTGTTGTTGTACGAGAATTCCGCGTACGGCAAACTCTTGTCCCAACTGGCACCATACTGTAGAGCACACGCTCTCAGCATATCCTCCAATATCTGATTTTTTGTCTGGATTGTGCCACTTTCAAATTCTGTCTGATTATCTGCACTTGTCGCTCTGCCTCTCTTAGTATTTCAGGTCCAAATACCTGACTTTCTCCCGTCTGATTCCAGAATAGTGGTGTCCTACACTTTCTGCCATACAGAGCCTCGAATGGTGCCATCTGCAAACTCTTCTGATAGCTGTTGTTGTACGAGAATTCCGCGTACGGTAAACTCCTGTCCCAACTGGCACCATATTGTAGAGCACATGCTCTCAACATATGCTCCAATATCTGATTTGTCCGTTCTGTCTGCCCATCTGTCTGCGGATGGTAAGCTGAACTGAACTGTAGCTTAGTGTCTATAGACTCATGCAGTTGTCGCCAAAAGTGTGATGTGAACTGGGTACCTCGATCTGACATTATTCTTTTCGGTACCCCATGCAAACACACAATCCTTTCCATATACAACTCCGCTAGTCTGGCTCCCGAGTAGGTGGTCTTTACTAGAAGGAAATGCGCCACCTTGGTCAGACGATCCACAATTACCCAGATTGAGTCAAATCCCCTTTGAGTGCGTGGTAAGCTAGTGATGAAATCCATACCGACTTCTTCCCACTTCCATTAAGGTACCTTCAGGGGCTGGAGCAAACCTGCTGGCCTCTGATGTTCAGCCTTGACTCTCTGACATGTGTCACACAGAGCTACGTATGTGGCCACATCTCTCTTCAATCCGTACCACCAAAATCTCTCTTTGATATCTTGGTACATCTTGGTACTACATGGGTGTATCGAATACGCCGATTCATGGGCTTCCCTGAGAATTGCATCCCTGATCTGCACTACATCTGGGAAACCTCTGCAGAGTGTATAATCTATCATGATAGCCTTGCTCAGGGTCA
>OAMR01000870.1:352854-364280 GCA_900205405.1 Echinochloa crus-galli | reverse complement strand
TCTAGATGTGTATAAGAGACAGGCGACGAGTTGAGTGGGGGGGTTCTCGTCGGCGGCGGAGCAGCGGGGGTGGCGCGCGATGAGCTGCGGCGGCGGCGGCGCTCGGGTGGTGGCGGTGCAACGCAGCGGCGGCGCTACGGTGCAAGACTGCCGCGGGTTTTGGGCGCTACGGACGCGGCGTGACCGCGCGAACTCGACAGGGGGTTCTCGACGACGGGGACGCAGCAGCGGCGGCCGGCGACGACGAGCAGAGGCGGCGGACGACGATGAGCGACGGCGGCACGCGACAGAGGGGGAGAGGGAGCAAGGAGGGCTCAGGAGGCTCCTTACCTGCTAGGGAAGCTTCCCCGGCGGTCAATTTGGCTGGAGCGGCGGCGACGCGACAGACTGTAGGAATGCAGCCTAGCTAGAATGGTTTACAAATCATTAGGAGACCACCATGATTTTGCTTCGGATCGTTTAGTTACGCTTTTCAAAAAGTGGCGAGGGGGAAGCTGGGCCGCTGCGGGGGAAGGAAAGAAAGAGGGCCAAGTTCGGCCGAGGGAAATAGTTCAGGGGAAAAAGTGGACTCGGGCCGCTGCAACTTTTCTAGAGCTCCAAACACAATGATTCGAATCCGAATTTAAACCGAATTTAAATTCCAATTGAATCGCACACAAACAAAACACAATGCAGACAGCATGAATGCAACAAAAATGTTTCTAACCTTATATTTAATTTTATTTCTCATAAATAATTTATTTTCCTTAGATAAATATGAGCATTAAATTAAATAAAGGAAATTTAATTACTAAATTTTAAATTAGGCATTTTTAGGGTGTTACACAAAATAGTTTTGAAAAGCGTACTATAAGCTAACACTGGTTACAACGAACGCAAAGGCACGAAAGGCGCTTAAAACGGAGCTACGGTTCAAAAGATAAAGCTATCGCAAGGTTTAAATTATATAAGGAAAAGGACAATTATATGCTTTATTAATTTTAATTTATGAAAACATGCATAAAGGATATTTCAAGGAAATACCCTATGTTGAAGTTATTCAAATTATATTTATCTTATAAAGAGGGGTATAACTTAGTCATATTTAATTTATAAATTATTTCATAGGAATTAAGCCATTTAATATTTAATTATGAAGGTAGAAGCATTTGAGAGGGGCTAATCAGTTTGTTTTGTGTGTCATGTTAAACTAAGCAAGTTACAAATTAAAAACATGTTTATGTTGGCATTATTCAAATTAACATGAGGTTATCAAAAACCGGTGTGTAAACCTAAACAAATTTTATTTAGAAAACAAATTGAAAGGTAATTAATTAATTTAATATTTTATTTAATTTTATAAAACATGATCATCATGAAACTACACTTGAAAACGATAGCCCACGCTAAAAGAGGACCTTCGCAACAAGAACGAACTAAAACGAAGCTAGGACGCAAAAACTATGAGCTAAAACGTGATTTAACTATTTTCTGGAATTTTATTTACACCTAAAAGAATTTTATTTAAGCTAAAACTAATTTTTATAGCATTGTCAAGGGTTATACTATTTTCAGAATAAAATAAAATAATTTTTGACATCTTATTAGCAATACATGACATCGACCAGGTATTTTATACAAAGGTTAAATAGGTTTTACATTTTTATTAAATTACCAAGGTCATTTATATAATTTCCAGAAAGTTGCAAGGTCTATAATGTGAAATATACAAGGTGTTGTAGGTAAATGTTGTAAAACAGTGAAAATACAAGGTTTAATATGCTAAAAATTGTAGAAAGGGGCCTAAACATAATTATTTGTAGCTAACAGGGGATAGCATGAAAGATTCCTAAGACTCAGTGAACAGCGCGTGCAAAAACAGGGTTCTGCAGGGGCTTAAGTGCAAAGTCGCACGACTGACTCTGTTGACCAGCCACCGGACGATCTGGGCCATCCGATCTAAACTGTGTGGCTGCGATTTAAAACGCGAAGGGGTATGGAGCGATCTAATCGTGACCATCCCTGATCGATCGGACGGCTGCCGACGCGCTGCCAGGCTTGGCTCGCCGGCGCCGCCGCTACAGTGCCGGCCGCAGCGGGGGATCGACGGAACTGCGCGGTTCTCGGGCTTCGGAGCTCCGTTTTGCACACCGTTTGATCCTAGAGCATCAGGGGAAGACGGCAAGCTTACCTAAGGGGACCTCGTCGTCGATTTCGCGGCGGAGGAGCCGGTCGACGGCGACGGGCAGACTGGGTCACTAGCGCATGTGGGGGCCGAGCTTGGGGCCTCTTCTTCACGCATCTAGCATCTGAGTTTCCTCCTGGTGGTCCTGCGAATGGAATAGGAGAGGAGAGGGAGTCAGAGAGGGCGCTTAGGCAGAGATCGAGGCCAGCGGAGCTCCTCACCGTGGCGGGCGTGGACCGGCCGATTCGCCGGCGGTGACGTCTTGGCGATTTGGGTGGTGGTGCGGTGAGGCAAAGGGAAGGGCCAGGGCCCTTGGCCGGCATTTTGTAGGTGTTAGGGAGGAGCAGGTGGACGGTAATTTGGAGGCGGCGGTCATGGCCTTGATGGCCGGTGAATGGCCATTATTGCCATTGCAGCGCGCGAGGGATGGTGAAACTGGCGGGGCAGCAGTGAATGGAGGGGGCACGGGCGTTTGCGGTTGGGCCCGGGTCAGCGCTAGCATGAGCTCGAGCAGAGGCGCTCTGCCATGATGCACGGTGGCGACGCTTCAGCGTGCGAGAAGGGGAGAGGAAGGGGGAGGGAGAGGCTGGCGGGCGAGTCCCGGCCGTCAGCGGGTGCGGGCGCTGATATATTCCAGAAAGATTTTGTCCTTAACTTAAACACACTAACGAACTTAATCGAGTTTTCAAAAGTGTTTTGATATCCACACATTTTCCAAACAAGAAAACTATGCAAGAGCATGTATGCATCAACCACCTTATTTTTATAACCTATATTAATTGAATTTAAATTTAGAAAATATTGTTTTACTTTAAATAATTGAGCACACTCTATTTAATTCCAACAAATGTTTAGAAAAATTTTAAAAACCTAGCAAATTCAAAACTAGGGTGTTACATAGGGATGCCGCCGTGCCATTCTCATTGCTTTTTCCCCAACCTTTGGACCCAGCTCACAGTTGTCTTCACAGTGCCGCCGCCCTTGGTGCTCCGCCGCCGCGCCGACAATCTCTCGTCCCGGTGCCGCTCCTCCTCTCTCGACGCCACGGAGAGCTTCGCGTTGCGGTAAGGAGTCTTCTGAGGCCCTGCCCGTCTCCATTCGCTCCCCGTAACACCTCCACCGCCGTCGCCCGATATCACTGGAGCTCTGCCTCCGCTGATCACCGCCGTCAGCCCGCACCACCGCCTTTCCCTCGACTTGATCACCCGTGTCACGTTCGCCACATTTCCCCGAACCCGTAGCACCAAACCGCACAGCAAACCGAGGCCCCTAGCTCGACTTCGAGCCACGCGGCTCAGCGCCGCCGCCTCCATCGCGTTTTAGAGTCCAGGTGAACTCTCCGTTCCGCCCTGGTTCCATAGCACCAATCCACTTAGAAAACCGAGCCCTCTAGCTTGATTTCGAGCTAGCTTCGGCGAGCCTCCGCCGATCCCGCTGGCGGCACCACCGCCTGAACTCCCCCGCCGGCAGTCATCCCCCCGATCCGATCTGGAGCATTGGATCCAGATCCAACGGCTCCTGTCACACCTCGCACCAAGTCAAACCAGCCATATAACGGTCAGCTCTGGCAAAATTGTTAAAGAGCCCCTCGCCTTACAAGAAATCAACCCGCCGTCCTACTCAGTTCATAAATAATAGCAATTCGGTCCTTTTCTATTCGTTTAAGCCCCTGATCTCTTAAGTAATTGAACCCGCGGTCTAGCCCCTGCATATTTGCACGTTAGCCCTCTTGTTTTAACACGAAATTATGTATAGGTCCTTGGTTTTTCACAAATAAGCCCCTGAAACTTAGAAACGCTATAACTTTCACGTTTTAACTCCGATTAGTGTGATTCTTGCGCTCACGTGTTTGTAGAAAAGCATAGAATAGCTTTAAAACCTTCTTTTGTACTATTTCTACTGTTTGGTGTACTGTTTGTAATAGAATACTTTTATTTGCATGTATTGTCTTGTGTGGATGCTTGTGTGGTGATTCGTGTCCTGTCGGTGAGCCGTCCGCGTTGGACTTTGAGTACGAGGACTTTCACAGCAGCAACACTTTGAGGAAGGCAAGTTATAGCACAGACAATCCTTGCTACCTACTCACTTATATTAAATCATTTCATACATGCATGTGTCTAATTTGATGTATCCCTTTAAGGTTGTACCTAGCTTTTGTTTATCCTGTCCTTGTTTACCTTGGGTTTATGCATATGGGTAGAACATTGCTATGCGCAGCTAATGTCACCTTTACTTAATTGTTAATTTTGACTTAATGGTCCACTTCAACGTTAATGTTAAAACTTGTTTTTTTAGCAACATGGATCAGGGAGCTAGGGCGTGTGCTTCGTGCTTGGCCCTAGTGTCTCTCCGTAAGGACTGGTTCTTAAAGCGGCAACCCAGGAGCCTGTCGCCACCGCCAGAACTATAATGGCTCTGGTCTTGGACAAGTAGCATGTACGGCTCTAGCTCGGCAGTGGTTACCGACGGGCCGGCGACGTTAAGGGAAGCAAGGCACGGGGTGTTTCTTGATTCCACCGAGGACGGATGCGCTCCGTTGGCTATGTCTCGTTAGGCACAGTCCCATGTTGGGAGTCCTCGCGTAGGAACTCCACACATTGCGCATTGGTTGGCTTGCGTAGCCCGCTCTCCGGACGCCATTGACCCCCTCACGTTGCGCCCTGAGGGTCAGTCAATCTCGGTGCCTAGGGTCTCACCACCTTGTTGTACCACAACGGCTACTGTCTTGTTAGGGTGTCTTGCGAAAAGCCTCGTAGCGTCCCTATGCGATCACACCTCGAGGAACCCATCAAATTAAGACACATGCACGGATGGTGAAATTAATAATTATTGTATTAAAAGAGTGAGTAGGTAGCAAGGATTGTCCGTGCTATAACTTGCCTCAAATCCATTATACCGCTGCTCAGACTCTTCATTTCTTGATCTTGAATCTCTCGAACGACCTTCCTCTACTCGCAACATTCATAGCTAAACAAGCAAGCAAACAATACAACTAAGAACAATACACCAATCAAAAGAAAGGCTTTAAAACAGCGCGCTAAGGGATAGGGCTTGGTTTGATGGTCACGTGAGCGCAAGAGTCGCTGAAAACGGAGCAACGGTTGAAAAGATACGACTATCGGAAGATTTGTATTATAACCATGGAGTGCGGCTTCATTAGAGAGAGTTTTTAGTCTTCCGCTGTATTGGTTAGTTTATTTATGATGCACTCTGATGTAAAACTCTTTTTATTCGAGTAATATATTCAGCATATGTTCTTTGTTTACCATATTTGTTTGCTATATGTGTACTGTGACATCCTGGATGGCCGCATTCGGCTTTTTGTGTAAATCCGAGTGTGACAGATTGGTATCAGAGCCGTGCTGACTGTAGGAATGCAGCCTAGCTAGAATGGTTTACAAATCATTAGGAGACCACCATGATTTTGCTTCGGATCGTTTAGTTACGCTTTTCAAAAACAGTGCTGTCGAGTCTTGTTTGAATCGTGTCTTTAGGGTCTTGATTTTGTTGTCATTATGCTTATGTTTGATTTGGAGCTTTGTAATGATTGTGATGGGCATAGACGCGAGTCTATCTCCATCTAGATATAGGACTAAGGCTTAAGGATATTAATGTCTACATAGAAGGGGTATTTATTTTTGGGGTATTTATTTCTCTTGCTCTTTATCTATCGAATCATCCATCCTAACAAGTTAGTAATCCTCTTAAGACACTTGGTCATGTTCAATGGAGTTCTGATAAGAATTAATTGCTAATGATAGATGGTGAACACAAGGACCAACGCTGGTGGCAGTGGAGCCAACCAGAACCAGCCACCGCCTCCACCACCACTACCCACCATGGAGCAGATGATGCAGATGCAGCTCCAGCTGACGCAGCAGATGGCCCAGACTATAGCCTTGCTGCAGCAGCATCAGCAGAACCCTCCTCACCAGCCTCACATGCCGCCAAGAGACAAGAGGGGCGAATTTCTGAAGGGACGCCCTCCTTCCTTCACCAAGGCCAGCGACCCTCTGCAGGCAGATGATTGGCTCAAGGCGGTGGAGAGACAGCTCGACATCGCGCAGTGCAACGACCGGGAGAAGGTGTTGTACGCAGGAGGACAGCTTCAGGGACCAGCATTGGACTGGTGGGATTCATACCAGTATGCTCACCACAATCATGATCAGATCATCTGGCAGGAGTTCCATGACAGCTTCCTCTCTCACCATGTGCCGGAGGCTCTGATGGTCCTCAAGAAGAAGGAGTTCCTGACGCTGAAGCAGGAAGGGATGAGTGTCACCGCTTACCGTGACAAGTTCATCGAGCTGGCCCGCTACGCTCCAGAGGACGTGGACACCGACAGGAAGAAGCAGACCAGGTTTCGTGATGGCCTAAAGGATGCTCTACAGTACCAGCTGATGTGCACCAAGTTCCCCAACTTTCAGGAACTGGTGCACGACGCCTTTATGCTGGAACACAAGCTTCGTGAGATAGAGGAGAAGAAGAGGAAGTTCCAGGGCTAGCAGATAGGGAGCAGCACCCGCCCCCGCTTCACTCCTCCACAGGGGAATCAGCAGATGGGGAGCCAGCAGCGCTTCCAGGGCCAGTCCAGCTTGCTGAGTCGTGGCCAGTACCATAGCGCCCCCAGTATCCCCAGGCGCCACAACAGCAGCGTTCCCAGAATCACCTGCAGAATGTCCCAGCTCGGCGCAACCAGGTGCAGCCAAGTCCTGTTCAGCGCACCGCCCTAGTCAACATTGCACCAGTGGGTCCAAGGTTGTGTTACCACTGTGGAGAGCAGGGGCACTTCGCCAATGTCTACCCCAAGAAGACCCAGAATGCCGCCGGACAGAACCAGCAGGCCGGACAGCAACAAGCGCAGGCAGGCCGAGGTCCGCAGAACCTCGCTAGAGGCAAGCTCAACCACACGGGTGTAGAGACTATCGAGGGAGCTACTGACGTGGTTGTGGGTACGTTCCCTGTGAACTCGACTCCTGCAACCGTTTTGTTCGATTCTGGAGCTTCGCATGCTTTCATATCCGCTGCTTTTGTGAAAAAGAACTTAGTGGCATTGCTGCCCATGAAGAATGCTATGCTTGTAAGCTCACCAGGGGGGAACAACGAGCCACTCTACGTTGCCCCCATATTGCCATCACCATAAGCGGGGTAGATTTCAAGGCATGTCCGATAGTCCTGGAGACCCTTGGGTTTGACTTAATTCTGGGTATGAGCTGGTTAACCAGATATGATGCAGTGATCCAGTGCGCCAAGAGAGCAGTACAGCTGACAGCAAGATCTGGTGAAAAGGTGGAGTACCACGCAGCTACTCCCTTGGGGCATAATCAAGTCAACCAAGCTGAAGGTGCAGCCCCTGAGGACATTAGAGTGGTGAGCGAGTTCCCAGATGTGTTCCCAGATGAGTTGCCAGGTATGCCCCGGAACGTGAAGTTGAATTCATTATTGAGCTTAAACCTGGCACTGCACCTATAGCCAAGAGGCCATATAGGATGGGAGTAAAGGAACTAGCGAAGCTTAAGGAGGAGTTAAATGCATTGCTAGCCAAAGGGTACATTCGTCCGAGTTCTTCACCATGGGGAGCACCAGTGTTGTTCGTGGACAAGAAAGATGGGACACAGAGGTTGTGTGTGGACTATCGAGCCCTCAACGAAGTGACCATCAAGAACAAGTACCCGCTACCAAGGATTGATGATCTGTTCGATCAGCTGAAGGGAGCTTGTGTGTTCTCCAAGATAGACCTTCGGTCAGACATACCCAAGACCGCTTTCACCACTCAGTACGGATTGTATGAGTACACTGTCATGTCCTTTGGACTAACCAATGCTCCTGCATACTTCATGTACCTGATGAACAGCGTGTTCATGGATTACCTTGACAAGTTTGTGGTGGTATTCATTGATGACATTCTGGTCTTCTCCAAGAATGAGGAAGAACATGAGGAACATTTGAGGTTGGTGTTGCAGAGACTCCGAGAACATCAGTTGTATGCTAAGATGAGCAAGTGTGAATTTTGGTTGAAGGAAGTGGCATTCTTGGGTCATGTGTTGTCCAATGGAGGAGTGACAGTCGATCTGAAGAAGCTCAGCGATGTGTTAAGCTGGAACCCGCCTCGGGATGTGAGCGAAATCAGGAGTTTCCTTGGAATGGCCGGATATTATCGAAGGTTCATCGAAGGATTCTCCAAGATTGCTAAGCCCCTGATGGCGTTATTGGAGAAAAATGCTAAGTTTGTTTGGACAGAGGAGTGTCAAGTAAGCTTTGAGGAGTTGAAGAAGAGACTAACAACAGCCCCAGTGCTGGTTTTGCCTGACATAGCCAAGAGCTTCTCTATCTACTGCGATGCATCCCGTCTAGGATTGGGATGTGTACTCATACAGGAAGGGAGAGTGGTGGCATATGCGTCGAGGCAGTTGAGGAAACATGAGCAGAACTACCCCACGCATGATCTGGAGTTGGCAGCTGTGGTACATGCTATGAAGATTTGGAGGCACTACTTGATTGGGCACAAGTGTGACATCTACACCGATCATAAGAACCTCAAGTATGTCTTCACTCAGTCAGAATTGAACATGAGGCAACGCCGATGGTTGGAGTTGATCAAGGACTATGATCTAGAGATCCACTACCACCCAGGCAAGGCTAACTTGGTGGCAGATGCTCTGAGTAGGAGAAGTTATGTGAACAAGACCACCGGTCACTGTCTGCCAGCAGAGCTCAGCTTGGAGTTTGAGAGGATGAGTCTGGGATTTGTGACTAGCATCACAAAGATGGCAGTAGAACCGACTCTAGAATAGGAGATCCGGAAAGGCCAGCTTGGGGATGAGAAGATCAAGGAGATTGTGGAGCATGTTGCTCTAGGAAAGGCCCCTGGTTTTCTAGTGGATGATCAAGGAACCTTGTGGCACGGGAAGAGGATATGTGTACCCGACATGGCACAGATCAAGGATACGATCCTGAGAGAAGCACATGATTCGGCTTACTCAATCCACCCGGGAAGTACCAAGATGTACCAAGACATCAAGGAGAGATTCTGGTGGTATGGATTGAAGCGTGATGTGGCAACCTATGTGGCTCTATGTGACACATGTCAGAGAGTCAAGGCTGAACATCAGAGGCCAATAGGTTTGCTCCAGCCCTTGAAGATACCCGAATGGAAGTAGGAGGAAGTTGGTATGGACTTCGTCACCGGTCTGTCTCGCACTCAGAGAGGTTTTGACTCCATTTGGGTGATCATGGATCGCTTGACCAAAGTGGCACATTTTCTTCCAGTGAAGACCACTTACACAGGCGCCAGATTAGCAGAGCTGTATATGGAGAGGTTAGTATGCCTGCATGGAGTGCCAAAGCGGATAGTGTCTGATCGAGGTACTCTGTTCACATCGCACTTCTGGCAGAAGTTACATGAGTCTATGGACACTAAGCTGCATTTCAGTTCAGCTTATCACCCACAGACTGATGGACAGACAGAGCGGACCAATCAGATCTTGGAGGACATGTTGAGGGCATGTGCTTTGCAGTATGGTGTCAGCTGGGACAAGAGTTTTCCCTATGTAGAATTCTCGTACAACAACAGCTACCAGGAAAGACTGCAGATGGCACCATTCGAGGCTCTGTATGGCAGGAAGTGCCGAACACCACTGTCCTGGAATCAGACGGGAGAAAGTCAAGTTTTTTGGCCTGAGATACTCAGAGAAGGTGGCACAATCCCGGTAGAAGAGTTATGCTGATGTCAGAAGGAGGGATCTCACCTTCAAGGCCGATGACTTTGTGTACCTCAAGGTGTCACCGATGACAGGTGTGAAAAGGTTTAATGTCAAGGGCAAATTGGTGCCTTGTTACATCGGACCCTTCAAGATATTGGAACGGATGGGCGAAGTGGCATATCGGCTAGAGTTACCTGAAAAACTGGCCGGAGTGCACAATGTGTTCCATGTGTCTCAGCTGAAGAAATGTTTGCGGGTGCCTGAAGAGCAGATCGCGATAGATGAGCTGAATGTACAAGAGGACATCACTTAATATGAGTACCCAGTCAAGATCCTGGAGGAGTCTGAGAGGGTGACAAGAAACAAGGTTATTCGGATGTGCAAGGTGTAGTGGAACCGACACTCAGAAGATGAGGCGACTTGGGAAAGAGAAGAAGACCTCAAGGCCGAGAACCCGCAGCTCTTCCCATCCACTTCCGAATCTTGAGGACGAGATTCATCTTAAGGGGGGTAGGTTTGTAACACCCAAAATATTCAATTTTAAAATTTTTGGCATTTAATTAATTATTTAATGCTCTCCACATTTAGTTGTAAGCAATCAAATATTTCTGGAAATTAAAATCAAATATAAGGAGTAGAAACATTTTTGTTGCATTCATGTTGGCTGCATTAAGATTTGGTTGTGTGTGGTTCGAATTGGAATTTAAATTTAATTTAAATTCAAGTTTGAATCACCTTTGTTTGAGCGCTACAAAAGTTCTTTAGGCCCGAGTCCGCTTTTGCTCCCTTAACTCTTCACTGGTTCGTTTTCTGCTTCCCCTTCTTTCCTCCCCAGCTAGCCCAGCAGCTGCCTCCGCCTCCGTTCGGTCCGCTAGCGCATCCCGCCCCTGCACGGCCCAGCTCGGCCCAGCGCCCCTCTTCCCCTTCGGCCCAGTGCGCCCCCGAGCCGGCCCAGCAGCACCCCGACCCACATCGCTCCCCTCTCTCCCGCGCCAACACAGCCGCCTGGCCCGGCCCAGCTGCCTTCCGCTTCCGGCCCAACGCCCGCGCCGGCCCGCTCCGTCGCCCCTCACGCCGACACGCGGACCCCACATGTCGGCGCCGTCTTCCTCCTCTCGACCGGACTCGAGCCGAGCCCGGCGCATCGCCACCGCCTCGGCCCAGGGCCTGAGCCGCCCTCCCGCGCTACTGATGGGCCTCCTGAAGCTTCAAGGAAGCTTCCCCGCCGCCTCCTTCCTTTTTTTCGCGCCGCTCCCCGTTTGGAAAGGGGGCCTCCGCAAGGAAGGGGATCACCGGCCGCCGCTCCTCCTTGGCGTGCGTGCCACGCCCACCCGCAGCCCCGAGCTCCTATATAAACAGAGCCCAGAGCCCCACGATCATCATTCATCCCTCGTCTCCGAGCTCTCGAGCCCCCACGCCTCCTCCAGCGCTAGCGCCGCCGAGCTCCAAGCTCCGCCGCTGCTCGCCGTCCCGCCTTTCTGGTCGTGATCTGACCAATTCGCCGCGTCAGGAGCACCGCCACGAGGTAATGAAGCTCCCCATTCCCTCAATTTTGGCTC
>OAMR01000870.1:311763-326418 GCA_900205405.1 Echinochloa crus-galli | reverse complement strand
TTTGTAACACCCTAAAATAGCCCTATTTGAAATTTTAGTAATTTATTTAAATTTATTCATTGTACTCATGCGAAATATAGGGAAAAAGGAATTATTTTTGTAAATTAAAATCAAATATAGGAATTAGAAACTTTTTGTTGCATTCATGCTGGCTGCATTGTGTTTTGTAATGCTTGTGATTCAAATGTGGATTTAAATCTAATTTAAATCCAAATTTGAACCACCTTTGTTTGAGCTCTAGAAGAGTTGTTTTAGCCCGGGTTCACTTTTGCCCCCTGAACTTTTCCTCCCGGCCTACTTCCCTCCCTCTTCTTTTTCCCTCACAGCCCAGTTTTCTCCCGCGGCCCAGTTCGGCCCCTCACCTCCTCCACCTCACCCAGCCCAGCAGCACCGCGGCCCACCGCTCCCTTTCCCCCTCTCCCGGCCCAGACTCTCTCCCCCCTTCTCTCACTGCCACGCCGGCCCCGCTGGTCAGGATTGCTGACGCCAGGCTGACGTCACCTTCCTTCTTCCCCCTCCCCGCTAATGGCGCGGCTCGCCACGGCAGGGCCCGCACGCTGAGGCCCGGCGCCCCCGCCCCTACTTAATCACCAGCGCCGCCGCCTCCCTCACCTTCTCATCCCTCGCCCGAAACCCTAGCGCCGCCACACTCCTTGTTGCGCCAGCACCGTCCAACCCGAGCCCGCGCCGCCGCTGAACTCCGCCGGCGACGCCGCTCCGCTCCCCTCAACGCCTCGGTTTGACTCGCCGCGAGGTAAGGAGGCTTTCTCCTCACGCGATTGCTTCACCTCAGTCTAGCATCCGTCTGATTTGCTCTCCGGCCGATTGCAGCTCCGCCGGCCGCCGTCGACCACCCCTCTCCGGCGCCGCTTCGACCAGTTTGACTGCACCGGGACCTTCGCCACGTGGTGAGCAACCTCCTGAGCCCCGTCCCGTTCCTCTCCGTGCTCTGTATCCTCCCCGCCTCTGCTCGCTGGCGCAACCCACCGCCGGTCGCTGTCGAATTGATGCCCATGCAGCCTTCCCTTCAACCAGGACCCTCTAGCTGTTTTCGTCGTGTTTCCCTGAACCCTTAGCACCAAGTCCCATCCCTAACCGATCCCCGACGAGCGCGTTCTGCCTCGCCGGAGTTGGCTGCCCACCGGCCGCCGCCGCACGCCACCACACCACCTACCCGTCGTCGCGGACCACTCCGGTGGACTCGCCGCTCCACCACGAATCCGTAGCACCAACCCGCGTTCGAAATGGTAGCTCCTAGCGCCATCCCGGCCTCGCTCCGGTGAAGCGCCGCCGCCCTGCGAGCAGCGCCGCCGCGTTCCCCGCCGTCGCCGACGACCTCCCCTCCCCGAAGAACCCCAGCCGTCCGATCGAGATCCAGTGGCCCAGATCCATCCCAAGCCGAGTCAAATAGGACTCATACCGGTCAGCGCCGGTATACTTTGCTAAAGAGCCCCTCGGCTTTTCCCTAATTAACCCATAGTCCACCGCAGTTATAAAAGTAATGACAACCAGGTCCTTTCTTCGCGTTTAAGCCCCTGCCCTTTTGAAAAATGCAACCCGCCGTCCTGCCCTGCTGTTTTTACACGTTAGCCCTCGTAGTTTTATGTATAATTACGTATAGGCCCTCTGTTTTTCACAAATAAGCCCTTGGAACTTTCTGAAACTTGCCAGCAAGTCCCTATACCTCAGAAAAGCCATATCTTTCTCGTTTTAGCTCCGATTAGTGTGATTCTTGCGCTCACGTGTTCGTAGCGAAGCGTAGAGTTTCTACTGTTTGGTGTACTATTCTAATAGATTAATTATGTTTGCATGTACTGGCTTGTGTGGATGTTTGTGTGGTGCTTCTCGAGTCCAGTCGGTGAGCCGGTAGCTTTGGAGTTTGAGTACAAGGACATCCAGGAGCCATACCAGCAAGACCAGCAGCAGCAGCACCACCACTTTGAGGAAGGCAAGTATAGCATGGACAATCCTTGCTACCTAAACACCACCTTTACATTATTTATTGCATACACATGTGTCTAAATTGGTTCCCTTTAAGGTTGTACCTAGTTTGTTTATTCTATACCTTGATTACCTTGGGTTATTGCATATGGGTAGAGCTTTGCTAGGCGCCACTACTATCACCTTTGCTTAACTGTTAATCTGGATATAATGGATCACTTCAACTTATTTGTTAAAATTGCTTTTTAGCAACATGGTTCAGGGAGCTATGGCATTTGCTTCGTGCTTTGTCCTAGTGTCTCTCCGTAAGGACTGGTTCTTAAAGCGGCAACCGAGGAGCCTGTCGCCACCGCTAGAACTATAATGGCTCTGGTCTTGGACAAGTAGCTTGTACGGCTCTAGCTTAACAGTAGTTACCGATGGGGCCGACGTTATGGGAAGCATGGGTGAGAGTATGGTTTGATCCACCGAGGACGGAAGATCCGTCGGCTATGTCCTCGTGAGGCACAGTCCCGTGTTGGGAGCCCTCATGTGTTGGGAGCTCCACACGATTGCGCTCTTTATTTTGTTGTGCATGTGTTGCCGCGCATTGGACGCCATTGACCCCTCATTGTTGCGACTCTGAGCGTCAGTCAATCTCGGTGCCTGGGCCATGCTGCCTGTGTTGTACCATAACGGCTACTGTTGGGTTAGGGTGTCTTGTGAACATCCTCGTAGCGTCCATATGCAGTCACACCTCGGTAGTGTGACGTGCGTGGTTGGGTTTAAAGTTCGTTTGAGCTTTTACGCGACTGGTGGGTAAAGGGCGAAACCTCTGCCGAGTGTACAATCTATCATGATAGCCTTGCTCAGGGTCACGAGCGGCCTGGATCCTTTTTGATTGGAAGTTGATGCTTATTACTGTTTAATGTTCACTTCTACTTTATTAACTGGGTTACAACTGGGATTCATATTATTGAAGTAACTTTTGGAAAATGCTAAAATGAAACAACTAAAAGTGCTAATGCGGTACAGCCGTGTCTAGCCTTATTTTGAGCCTCCATAATCCGTGTTGTACTTGCTAAGTAAATGTTTTTACTTACACTTGCTGCTATTCAACAAAATCCCGGACGAGTAATAGATGGTTATGAGAATGATGTGGCTGCTGCTGAGTTCCCGGAGGATCTGCCATTTTACTAAGCTGTGGTCAACCAGTCAGAGTCCCTGTGGACTACGGCTCCACTTAGTAGAGAGAGTTAATAAATAGACTTCCGCTGTTTTATTTACTTATTTATGTCAAACTCTGATGTAAACCATTTTATTCGAGCGTTGTGAACTCTGTAATACATATTTGTACGCCGTATGTGTCTGTGGACTTCCTGGGCACACATATGGCAGCATTCGGGTTTCTGTGTAAATCTGGGTGTGACACCATCACTCGAACCGCCGCGACGATGATGAGGATGACGCCAACCACGGAAGGCGAAACCGATCTCCATCAGACAAGTATGATGGCTTCCTAGCTTTTTCCAGCCGCATCAAAAAGACCCTGCTACCCCAAAAGTTCAAGACAACTGGAATCGAGAAGTTCACCGGCAAGCAGGACCCAGAGCAATGGCTGCGCGTTTACTCAACAGCAATTACCATGGCAGGAGGCAGCAATGATGTCAAAGTCAGATACTTTCCAATCATGATGGATATCGCTCCACTAATGTGGCTCGAAGGCCTCCGCCCTGGATCCATCGACACCTGGGAACAACTCACAAGGAAGTTCACTGCTAATTTTCAGGGAACCTGGGCACGGCCCAGAACCCGGTTCGAATTAGCAGCCTGCAAGCAGGAGAAAGGTGAAACTTTGCGCAAATACATCAAGAGATTCTTCGAAAAAAGGGCTACCATCGTGGATGTATCAGATAGAGAGATCATCGATATCACCAAGTATCTTAAGCCCATGGACTCTCCATTCTATGGCATAGTCCCTGGTAAAGCTGCGATTCCTCTCGGACAAGTCACTCTCCCAGTCACGTTCGACACGGCGGCCAATTTCAGAACCGAGTACATCAAGTTTGAGGTGGCAGATT
The DNA here is from genome assembly GCA_900205405.1 of Echinochloa crus-galli. NCBI lineage: Eukaryota > Viridiplantae > Streptophyta > Magnoliopsida > Poales > Poaceae > Echinochloa > Echinochloa crus-galli. Next base: position 322,417 of record OAMR01000870.1, on the reverse strand, counting down.
TCGAGACTTCATATCACGCGATCCTCGGGCGACCAGCCCTCGCCAAGTTCATGGCGATCCCGCATTATGTTTACCTTGTTCTCAAGATGCCAGCTCCTAATGGAGTCCTTTCTCTCAAAGGAGACCTCAAGATTTCTCATGACAGCGACGTGGAAGCTGTGGAGTTCGCGGCTGCTTCACAAGTACCCACACAGATGATGGAAGTACTCGCCCTGGCCAAGAAGTCTGCTGAGGAAGGATCAGAAGTCCCTGCTAAGAAGCCTACAAGTGCGAGTTTGAAGCCCTCTGAAGATGTACAGCTCAAGACTGTAGATCTTGAGACGGGCGACTCGTCAAAAACTGTCCTCATAGGGGCAAATTTAGATTGTAAATAGGAAGATGCGCTCGTCAAGTTCCTCCGTACTAATAAAGATATATTTGCTAGGAAACCATCTGATATGCCTGGTGTTCCTAGGGAGCTTGCCGAGCACAACCTTAATGTCAAGAAGGACGCGAAGCCTAAAAGGCAACGCTTACGACGCTTCGATCAAGAACGACGCAACGCGATCAAGGCTGAGATAGACAAACTACTCGCGGCCGGCTTTATCAAGGAAGTCTTTCATCCAGAGTGGTTGGCCAATCTAGTCTTGGTCAGGAAAAAGAACAACAACGAGTGGCGCATGTGCGTTGATTATACATACCTCAACAAGCATTGTCCTCCTGACCCCATGGGTCTACCGCGCATAGATCAAGTCGTGGATTCCACGGCCGGATGCACACTACTCTGCTTCCTCGACTGCTACTCCGGTTATCATCAGATAGCCTTGAACAAAGATGACCAGATCAAGACATCATTCATCACCCCCTTCGACGCATTCTGCTACACGACTATGTCGTTTGGTTGAAGAACGCAGGGGCCACATACCAACAAGCCATACAGAACTGTCTTTCTTCTCAGATCGGCACGAACGTAGAGGCATATGTTGATGACATGGTCGTCAAGACACAGAATCCAGACAACTTCATTGCTGATCTACAAGAAACATTCGACAATCTCAGGACATATCGCTCGAAGCTGAACCCGACCAAGTGCGTTTTCGGTGTACCCGCTGGCAAACTACTCGGGTTCATCGTAAGTCACCGAGGCATTGAAGCTAACCCCTCCAAGATTACAGCAATTCTCAATATGGAAGTACCATCAAGTATCAAGGAGGTTCAGAAGCTTACTGGGTGCAACGCAGCACTCAAGAGGTTCATTTCAAGACTTGGTGAAAAGGGTCTTCCTTTCTTCAGACTTCTCAAGAAACAAGACAAGTTCAACTGGACCAATGAAGCCAACCTAGATTTTGAACAACTAAAGACATATCTGACCACTCCTCTGGTACTCGTTGCTCCTGTCCAAGGTGATCAGTTGCTTTTATACATTGCGGCTACCACACACGTAGTCAGCACGGTCATGGTGGTAGAACGAAAGGAAGAAGGCCATGTATATCCAGTACAGCGGCCAGTTTACTACATCAGCGAAGTATTCTCTGAATCAAAGATCCGCTATCCTCAAGTCCAGAAGCTCGATCCTTTATGCAGTCTTCATCACCTCCAGGAAGTTAAGGCATTATTTTCAAGCTTATTCAATTACCGTTGTGACCAAATTCCCTTTAGGTGAAATTTTTTACAATCCTGATGCGACTGGACGAGTAAGCAAGTGGAAAGCAGAATTCGCCGCATACGACCTTACTTTTGCTCCACAGACAGCAATCAAGTCCCAAGCCTTGGCCGATTTCACAGTTGAATGGATGGAAACTCAATACTCTAGGACAACTACTCGCCCAGAACATTGGGTCATGTATTTTGATGGATCATTGAAGCTGGAAGGCGGTGGAGCAGGAGTCTTATTGATTTCTCCTAAGGCGGAACAACTCAAGTACGTCCTACAGATTCTTTTTCCAATCACCAACAATGAAGCTGAGTATGAAGCTATGTTACACGGCCTTCGGTTGGCCACGTCACTAGGTATCAAGCGCCTCTGTGTATACAGCCTCACTCGAGCAATAAATTACATATCATTTTTGAACCAAAGAGTTCACAAATTCTTCTGCCATTGGTTCTGCTTCTACAACAAGTGCAAACTTGAACGTCATTTCCTTGGACTGGAATTTCACCATGTCGTTCGTGACTACAATGTCGCTGCTAGGCTCACAGAGAGCGGACGTCCCGGCAGAAATTTTTGTTCAGGAGTTACATCATCCATCTATCAAGGAACCAGTCCTCGATGGCATCGTTTCTCATCCATGACCCGACCAACAGGTCATGGTCATTGACACCGACTAGATGGCTCCATTCATCGACTATCTACGGGATCACAAGTTACCAAAGATGGAAAGCGAACAAGTCCGCATCAGGCATAGGGCCGCACACTATGTGGTGGTCAACAATACACTTTATCGACGTGGGGCGTCTGTCAACGTCCTGATGAAGTGTATTCCATCTGATCAAGGCAAAGTACTACTCGAAGAAATCCATAGTGGCGTTTGTGGAAATCACGCGGCCTCGCGCACTCTAGTCGGAAAAGCCTACAGAGCAGGATTTTTCTGGCCATCAGTAAAGAGAGATGCTGAAGATATTGTTAAAAGATGTCAAGGCTGCCAGTTCTTTGCTCGACAAGCTCACGTACCGGCTCATGAACTTCGTATGATTCCAATGTCTTGGCCTTTTGCCTGATTGGGGCCTGGACTTAGTCGGTCCCCTCGCTAAAGCTCCTGGTGGTTTTGAGTGGCTTATTGTAGCCATCGATAAATTCACCAAGTGGATCAAAGCCCAAGCCCTGGTCAATCCGAGAGCTGAAAATCTGATTAAGGTTTTTGACGGGATAGTTCACAGATTTGGAATACCCCATGAGATCATTACAGACTTGGGGTCCATTTTCACAAGTGAAGCATTTCAAGACTACTGCGGGAAGTACTCAATCGAGACGCATTACGCTTCGGTTGCTCATCCACGTGCCAATGGACAAGTCGAGAAAGCCAATGGCTTATTATTGCAAGGTTTAAAACCTAGACTCTACGAACCACTCAAGAAGTATGGTGGCAAGTGGGCTCAGGAACTGCCAGCAGTACTCTGGGGGCTTCGCACGCAGCCAAGTCGTGCAACCGGGCAAACCCCATATTTTCTAGTCTATGGGTCTGAAGCAGTTTTACGTGCTGATCTTCTCTGGAAGGCCCCTCGACTAGAAAACTATGATGAACAAGTTGCTCAGCAAGAACGTTTTCAAGATGTCGATGGCATTGAAGAAGCTCGAGTAGCGGATCTCATTCAGAACACTCGCTACTTGGAAGGCTTACGACATTATCATCAACGCTCTGTAAAGCCTCGTTCCTTTGTCATAGGAGACTTGGTACTTCGGCGCATACAGAAGACCGATGGCCTACATAAACTCATGTCTCGATGGGAAGGCCCGTTCCTTGTTAAACAAGTCATTGGGGCTGGCACATATCGCCTACAAACTCAAGAAGGCGAGGATTTACCAAATGTATGGAACATCGAACATCTGCGCAAGTTCTACCCATAACAGTGGGTTTGAGCACAAGTTTCATGTACTTTTTTATTATCAAGAAATCAAGAAAGTTGTTTTCATTTATTCAAGCTTTTCTCAGCAGAGAACCCTGTGTATAATTTTTGTTTTGTAAAGTGCAAAAAACCAGGGGTAGTTGGTTCAACAACTAGTCAAAAGATGTCATGACTACCTTTTTCAAATACGGCGCCAAGCCTCACAAGTCATGGTTGAGCTACACCTACCTACACATGGTTGTCGTTGTTAGCATCAAATCTTTTGATATTTCATGGAAGTACTGCTCTGTGTCTTGTGCCGACCACATCAGACTCCTTTTTTGTTCAAAAATCAACAGATTTTCCCTCTAATTTGCGTATACATACACATTGCTTCATATATTCATGCAAACAACAAGTACAGACTACTTTCAGTAGTACTTTGGCTCTGCACCAAGCAACCACACGAGTCCTCTCACAGACTTGTTTAGACGGTGTTTGTTATTACAGACATTCGTCATATTTTGACCTTGGGTCTAGGCACACATTGTACTTTTTGCATGACATTATTTAGCCAATAAGGTCTGCACATGACCAATCATTAACAGATTATCAATCCATTCACTTCATTCAGAAATGGATATATATATAGATATATATATATCATAAGGTATCTTACTACTTCACAATAAAAGCAGTAAGTGGTATATTGTTTCATTACAACTTCACTCAAGCAATAAATTACATATCATTTTTGAACCAAGGAGTTCACAAATTCTTCCGCCATTGGTTTTGCTTCTGCAACAAGTGCTTCATATTGCTCATCAGTTATCCCAGCTGGCAGATACTTGAGTTCCATCTTCGCCTCTGGGTTGTGCGCTTTGAACTAGGCCAAGACCTTGTTAATGCAGTCTTTCAGGGTACTTTTGCAAAATGCCGCAGGCGCTCTACCAATGATGTTTCAGTACCTGGCGTGTCTTCAGCCAGTACTTGGCGTGTCTTCAGGAGTTAACAACTCAACTATGGGCTCCATGGCTTCTTTAAGCTCTATCTTCTCAGCATGCAAGTTGTTCACTTCTTCTTGTTTCAGCTGGATAGACTTCAATGATGTTGCCAGTTCCTTCTCCATATCAGTGCGGATTTGTTTCTCTTTGGCGATTTCTTCATCCTTCACCGTGATGGAATCCTTGAGCTGTGCAATTTCACCAGCTTGCCGCTGAGACAGGTTATACCAGTTGGTAGTATTGCTCTCTTCCACTTTCAGCTGTTTCTTCAAGCCTGCACGAGTTGTTTTATCATGTTATTGCATGCTTTAAATTTCAAGTTATTTTTGCATAATTCACGACAACTTACTGTGATTATCTTTGGTCAAGTTGGTGACACGACCTTCAAGTGTTTCCTTCACATCCAATAAGATTTCATACTGCTTCTGGTGAAATTCGACTTCTTTTTTATGCTCAGCCTGCTCCTTCGTGAGACGTTCACAGGCTTCAGTGAAATCTGTTTCCAACTCGCGGATGCGAGCTGAGAGCTTTGCATCTCCGGGTTTTTCCACCAGATTGACAAGGGCCTGCACATTCAACTATTTTCGCAGTTATGCTTCTGATATAACATTATGGATTGGGTTTACAGATTCTTACCATAGCAAGTTGCAGATGGTTGCGCAGTTCTGCAGCCTCGTCATATGCAGTTTTGCCTTTCACCTCAACCTTCACAAAGGGTTGTTGATTATCACGCAAGGATCATATGTTTACATCAAACAAGTTACAATTACTTACATTTTCTAGTCCATCTCCAGTGCTGGCGGACACAGTTTCTCGTACAATGCTTTCGGGTTGTTCTGTTTCTTGTCCTGCGCCGGCCTGCGGACGAATACAGGTGTTCAACTACAAAGGCCCTGCATGCATATTCAATCATAATTTGAGCAAGTTTTCAAGACATACCTGGTTATTTGTTGAGGCGATCGTGGTAGTCGTTTCCTCCACAACGGGCTCACTTGAAGGAATGAGTACGTCAGTCGTTTCAGGCAGGACAGATGCATCACGATCTTCAACAGTTTCAACATCAGCAGATGGTTCGACTTGCTGGCTATGTTCGTCGGTTGCCAATTGCTTTGTTGTGTCCTTTGTGGTGTCCTCGCTGGGTCTTGTCGATGGCGTTTCTTGATGTGCTGGTGGCACCTCTTGTCCAGCAATTTGCTGTTCTGGTTCTTCTTGTTGCAGTGACTGGTTTGGTGTCCTATTCAATGACTAGGTTACATTAGTATATTAAGTAACGGAAATTGTCAACATAACAGCATGGTACTTAGTCTTTGGGTGGTTCTGGAGCTTTCAATGGTTGAAATTGGAATTTCGACGATGGCTTGGTCCGCTTGGAACTTGTAGTACTTCCAGTGGCCGTACTCACCAAAGCACTCGATGATGAAGACCCTTGTGGCACCGTAATTTGATGTGATAACTTAATCCGTTTAGCTGGATCTCCACTCGGCACTGTATCATCTCCCTTTGTTGATTGACTCCGAGAGGATCTTCTCTTCCTGGCGGATGCAGGCAGGTCTGGAGCTGCTGTACAAGTAAGGTTACAAGCAGTGATCTACATTGACTATCAGATTCATCTCAACTATTTATAAGTGATCAAGACACTTACTCGCGGTAATAACATCTGGTGGCACACTGGTTTCCGAGTCCTCCACGGTCTCGACTTCTTCAGCAGTTATGCCCCGGGCTTGTTCGCTGATAGTCTTCTTCGAAGAACTCTGGGCCAAAATTTCCCACTCTTCTGTGGAAAATAGCTCTTTTGGCTGGTCCTGGTTTGATTTAGAAACGACTCGAATCAACATATCAAAGATATTACCATAATAGGTACACAGATTTGAGTGCATTTACCTCTGCCACTGGGTTTTCTTTCGACAACTCTTCCACGATGACTGGTTTTCCACTGACACCAGTAAACATGCGGCTCAAGCGCATTAAGACAGTTCCATCGGCAATATCTTCAGGGGCAGTACGTGAGGGATCTGAGCTTCCCTCATACTGGAATCCCAGATGCACTCGCTCCTGGAGTGGTTGAATCTTTCACTTCATGAAGCTGAAGGCGATTCCAACTCCAGTGAGACCCTTCTCCTTCAAGCTTTGCACCCGCTTTAGCAGAGCAGGCACATCCTTCGCTTCCTCAGCAGAGGGGCGCGAGTTCCAGTTGGATTGGTCTCTGGGATACCAATTATCCTTCTCAGGGCAGCTCAACGAGTGGTTTCCTGCTGTATTCAAGTATACACAAAGGCGGTTAACATCATATATACAATTTATGACTAGATTATTCGAATAATCAAGATATTCGAGTATTCTTACTGATGGTGAACCACTTTGACTTCCAGTCGCCGCAAGAATCCATGATGGGCATCTCAAACCACTTTGCCCTCATGTTCTGGCGGAACTGGATACCCGCACCACCGACTACTTCAGTCTTCAGATTGGTAGGTTGCGGTTTGATGTGATACAAGGTTCGAAACAAAGGCAGACTAGGTTTTATGCCTAAGAATGCTTCGCAAGCATGGACAAAGACAGCTATGTTTAAGATGCCATTTGGATTGAGATGGTGGAGTTGAAGACTATAGAAAGCAAGGAATTCTTTGAAGAACGACGAGATTGGCAATCCAACTCCGCGCTCACAGAAAGAAATAAACAAAGGAATCTCCTGACTATTCTCAGTAGGGAACTCTTGTCTCCAGCACGATTTCCATTCTAACGATACTTGGTCAAGTAATAAACCTTGTTCCACCAAGCTGGATAGTTCATCGGTGTTTGCTGCGCATCTCTTCCATGCTACAGATAGCGGAGGCGGATCTGCGAACACCGGCCTTGAGGATGGCTCCATGATGGGCGATTTTTTCTTTCCTCCCCTCCGAGATCCAGCTCCAGCACATCTCCTTTGTCCAGACATCTTCGAGCGGATGGTGGCTTTGGATTTCTCTCGCATTCACCGGCTATGTAGCTTGGGAGCAGCACTACGCGGATCCTAGGCTCGGGGGCTTGAGCTCCTTTTCACGAAGGAAGTGAGATTGCCTGAGCTTGGTGGACAAAGGTTGGAAGGGGTGAAGCGGTTTCACAAATGACGCTGATAGATCTATATAATAATCAGTTAGGGTTACTGTGGACTACAGTGCGCCGGCGCATGGCATTCTATTTTCCCGCCTATTTTTTCGGGATAACAATCCAAAATGGCATTGGCGAAATCTTCGGATATCCTGGATTTTATCAGTTATGGAAGGCTTATCTTGATCTTTAAACCAAAAGATATTTTGCTTCAAAGCTCGGGGGCTGCTAGCGGATAATCCGGGATTTGATTTTCCGAAACTCAAGTTGCAAGTACTCGAAGACCTTCGACTGATTTTTCATGCAAACTACTCGAAGCTTGGGGGCTACACCCAATGGGTGCACCTACTCGGTGCACTCCATTGGATTATTCAAGACGAAGACAGAAGATTGCTTTTGAACCTCCGACTACTTTAAAAGTACTTGGAGGCTCGGGGGCTACACCCATTGGGTGCATCAACAGATGCACTCCAATGAAACTACTCGACAAAGAAGACTTGAGCGTCTTGAGCTTAGCTCCAACCATTCATTTGAAGCAAAGGCGCAAGATGCTCGGGGGCTTGTGGGACCAGGATCCCTAGGGCCACTTATCCAGAGGGTTAAACTACTCGTCAGAGAGAGTTCGACCCGACTACTCAAAACCAGTCGGCTATGGTGCAAGACGGCGTAGTAGACTAGGATAACTAGTCGTGTACAGATAGGAAACTCCCCAAAGTATTATGTTGTAGTTCTCCATGTTGTATACGACTAGGACTGTACAAACTGACTTGTAACCCTGCCTCCCAGACTATATAAGGCAGGGCAGGGACCCCCTCAGAACTCAGATCATAACCACACGTGCAATACAATCAAGCACACATGACGTAGGGTATTACGCTACTCGTGGCCCGAACCTGTCTAAATCCTTGTGTTGTTCGCGTACTGTCGCTCCAAGAACTAGGCGAGACCCACGAATCTACTCTCTGGGGAACCCCCAGATAGACGTGCTCGACATAATTCGTCGACACCCAGTCCTTCCCGTCGTTGACCAAGCTTCATCGAGGATGTCCGGCAAGACGATCCGCGAGTTCTCCGCTCCATCGAGCGAGAACGTGCGTACCGGACCAGCTCCGCCAGTCGGAGATGGCAATTTTGAGCTCAAGCCAGCCCTCATCAACATGTTTCAGGCTAGCCCATTCTGTTGCAAGCCTCACGAAGATGCCAATGCCCATCTCCAGCATTTTCTGGGGATTTGCAACACCTTCACCATTTGCGGGGTAAGCATCAATGCCATTGGCCTTCGTTTATTCCCATTCTCATTATTAGTCAAGGCAAAACAATGGTTTTATGCTAACCACGAAGCCATAGACACATGAGATAAGTGCACTAGTGCCTTTTTGCTAAAGTTCTTTCCTGTTGGGAAAACCAACGCCCTTCGGAATAAAATTGCTAGTTTGCAGCAGTTAAAAGATGAAACAGTCCCGGAGGCATAGGATCGCCTCCAGGACAATATATCTGCTTGTCCTCACCATGGTATGCAGAGCTAGTTCATAATCCAAACATTCTATCACGGGCTTAGAAGCTCTGCCCGTGAGTATTTGGATGCTGTTGCTGGAGGCTCGTTCTTCTCTCTTGAGGAGAGTCGTGCGAAGGCCCTCATAGAGAAGATGGTCGAGAACCAAGGACTAAAACTTCTTGACGACCGGACTCAACCAAAGACCCGAGGAGTTCATCAAGTTGAAGCTCTGGACATGCTCGCTGCCAAGATGGACCTCCTGATGAAGAAGCTGGAGGCCCCTGCTCAAGAAATGGTGCAAGCCATGGACGCTCGCATCACCTGCGAAGTCTGTGGCAACATTGGCCATTCAGGGAACGACTGCCCCGAAACACGAGAAGATGCCAACTACATCAACAACTCCAACAACAACGGGTATCGACCAAACAATTACGGCAATCAAGGCTGGAATCCGCGCCCAAACCTCCCATTTGAGAGGCCACAACAAGGTAATAATTTCAATTCCAGCAATTTCAATAATCAGCCGTCTCTTAGAGATCTTGTGTTTGGCCAGATGAAAATAACTGAAAACATCAATAAAAAGCATGCTGCTAATGATAAAACACTGGCAAATTCACATCCCAAAATTCGAAAATTTTGGGGTCTGACATCGCGGTGGTGGCTTGCCCCAATGGCGCCGGGGTGCGGTGAGTCGGCGGCAGCCGGAGCCAATGGCCGACGGCGGTGGCGACTTGGAGCTCCGGGCGGTGGCGCTGTGTGGAGGGGCGAGGCGCGGGTCGAGGCGGTAGCTAGGCACGCGGGCGGCTGGGCTGCGCACTAAATAGGGCGCGGGGCGGTGCCCTGGCGTCGCGGCACAAACGCCGAGATCAGCGGCGGGGGCGGCGCTGCTTGCCGCGGGGGCGAGCGGGAGCCAGCGGAGGTGGCTGGGCTCGCGAACTCTGGAAAACATAGACTCTAGACTTGAATCGTTCTCTTCTGCTATGAAAAGTCAGCTGATCTTAAATAAAATGATAGAAACACAAGTTGCTCAGTTAGCTGCATCCGTTCCTGTCACCGAATCGGGGAAGATTTCGGGGCAACCCGAACCTTCCATCGAAATAGTAAACGCTGTCACTACGAGGCAGGGTAAAATGTCTCATAGTCTACTCCGTACTAACCATGCAGGGAAGTTTGCACACATCCAAGTGCAGACATCAAAATGGACCTACCTGCCTGTCACACCCGGATTTACACAGAAACCCGAATGCTGCCATAGGTGTGCCCAGGATGTCCACAGAACACATACAGCTTACAAATATGGTAATCAGAGTACATATTCTCGAATAAAATGGTTTTACATCAGAGTTTAGCGCAATACCTAAGTAAAACACAGCGGAAGTCTATTAATGGCAAGCGTAAGTAAATGTCTTACTTAGAAAGTGTAACACAGGTATATGAAGGCTTAAAAGAAAGGCTTGACCGGCTGAACTGCATTAGCAATTTTAGTTGATTCATTTTACCATAAACCAAGTTACTACAATTAAGTGAATCCCAGTTGCAAACCCAA
>OAMR01000870.1:289140-308081 GCA_900205405.1 Echinochloa crus-galli | reverse complement strand
GAGAGACAGTGTGTTGTCACACCCAGCAGATGCCATAGCTCCCTGAACCATGTTGCTAAAAAGCAAGTTTTAACATCATCTTTGTAGTGAACCATTAAGTCAAGATTAACAATTAAACAATTGATGACCGTAGCTGCGCATAGCAAAGATCTACCCATATGCATGAACCCAGGGTAAACAAGGTACAGGATAAACAAAGCTAGGTACAACCTTAAAGGGAAACAATTTAGACACATGCATATGCAGTAAATAATGTATTAAGGGTGTGTAGGTAGCAAGGATTGTCCGTGCTATACTTGCCTCAAATCCAGTATACAGCTGCTCAGACTCTTCAATTCTTGATCTTGAATCTCTCGAACGACCTTCCTCTACTCACAACAATCAACGAGCACAACATGCAGCACCGTGGAGGGCGGGCGCTGGTGGCTGGATTCTCGCCCGCGGCGGACGAGTTGGGCGGCGGCGGGGTGCTCACGTGGGCGAGGCGCTCCGGCGGCGAGACGGCAGCGGCGACCGGCGGCGGAGATGCGGCTCGACTCGGCGAAGCTCGTGGTGACCGCGGCTTGGCCCGCCAGTCACCGAGACGGTCGGATTTCGGCTTGCGGCGGAGGCCATGGCCGGTGGCGAGGTGCGCCCGTGGGCGAGCTCCTTCGGCGGCGGCGCGACGACGTTGCTCAGCGGCGGGGGCTCCGTCTTGGCGATGCGAAGCTCATCGCGGTGGTGGCTTGCCCCAATGGCGCCGGGGTGCGGTGAGTCGGCGGCGGCCGGCGCCAATGGCCGACGGCGGTGGCGACTTGGAGCTCCGGGCGGCGGCGCTGTGTGGAGGGGCGAGGCGCGGGTCGAGGCGGCAGCTAGGCACGCGGGCGGCTGGGCTGCGCGCTAAATAGGGCGCGGGGCGGTGCCCTGGCGTCGCGGCACAGACGCCGAGATCAGCGGCGGGGGCAACACTGCTTGCCGCGGGGGCGAGCGGGAGCCAGGCGGAGGTGGCTGGGCTCGTGAGCTGGGCCCTGCTGGGCGTCGGGGCGAGCTGGGCCTTGGCGGGGCGCGGAGCTGGGTGGGCCGGACTGGAGACGGGAAGGAAAGCGGCCGGGTGGCGAGCTGGGCCAGACAGAGGGAGAGATGGGCCGAGCGGAGGCGGGACGCGCGGCGAGGCTAGGCTTAGCGAGTTGGGCCGTGAGAGAGAAGGAAGCGGGCCGGCTCGGTTGAGGAAGTTGCTGGGCCGAGGATTGAAAGAGAGTGGAGGGAGGGAAAACGAGCCGGGAAAAGAGTTCGGGGGCCGAAAACGAACTCAGGCTGAAACAACTTTTTTAGGGCTCAGAACAACACGATTCAAACTCGAATTTAAATTAACCACACACAAACAAAACTCAATGCAGCCAGCATGAATGCAACATTCAAAGCAATTTATTTATAATTCGTAAATACATTTTTTCTTTTTTTACTGTAAATTCCCTTTAAATTTAAACAAAGCTTGGAAAATTTTAGAAAATTGAGAAAAATTGTTGTACTAATTATGTTAAACTTTCACATCCCAAAATTCGAAAATTTTGGGGTGTGACACTGCCAAGGGTTGCTAAAAGGGCAATCATAAAGACCTCTCCGGAGAGGAAGGAAGACCCCAGAGTGCCCATCATCCAGTGCACGGTCTGGAATCATCGCATTGATGATGCACTCTGTGATCTGGGGGCTAGCGTGAACATCATGTCCAAGGTATTATTTAAAAAATTATGCTACCTTTTTTTGACACCCACAACTGCACAGGTACAGCTTGCAAACTCAACAATCCGCTACCCCGAGGGGGTGATTGAGAATGTACCGGTCCGAATCTGGGGAAGATATGTCCCTACGGACTTCGTTGTACTTGACACGGGGAACGAGTGCTCATTTTCCCTTGTGTTGGGCCGGTTGTTCTTGAACACCGCCCGGGCTAGGTTTGATATGGATGCGAGAGTAATCTCATTCCGTATCGACAAAAGGTTGATCTACTTCAAGTTTCAACCACGGGAAGGGATGAAGACAAAACTACTCACACCGGAGCAGAAGAGCGCCGAGTGTTTCCTAAAGGCACTTATCAATGGAGAGCTGGAAATATTTGGTGGAGAGCAGTTTGAGTGGAACGAGCCGACAAGATCAACAAGTGCAGAAGAGATGGACTTCCTCATAAAGAAATACGAGGAGGAGCAAGCCCTCTGGAATTCTCCGGAGAAGCCGATCCCACCGCCACCAACACTAAAGAAGAACAAGAAAATGTGGCAGAAGAAAGTTGCATTATCCGAGTCATCCACTCCGGGACTGGACGATGACAACAGCAACTGAAGACTGGAGGAGTCCCGCTCGCAGACTTTAAAGCTGAGCTCTCGCCGCGAGGATAACCGGTATGTATCTCATGTTTCCCTTCCAATTTTTATTTTCCATCATTGCATTTGCATGTTTCCCTTTCCAAAATAAATGAACCACTTGAGTAAATAATTTGAAAGACAGTAGAGAAATTGCAAGCTTGGTTAAAATAAATGGACATCATGCTGAATTTAAATTGAAGTAAATAATTTGGTAATTTCTATCACTTTTACCCCTTCTAGAACATCTCCATTTATTTACCATCACCACCAACCAGCACCAAACATGTCTACCCCACTAAAAATGGCTGCACACTCACCAATTATCACAAACATGACAGCATGGGGATGACTCCACTAATTTCCACTTTGGTCATGTCATATTTGCATCTTACCTACCACTAAACTCCACTCACATGACGTTGGAAATTGTTGGCCACACATTTTGGAGTGGAATCAAAGCAAAGGAGGGGGCTGCACTCACATGGAGTGCTCAGGCCACAAAGGCCATTCGGCCAAACCAGGGACCTGCCCCCCTGGCCTATAAATGCTGGTGCATGCTTGCTTGCCTCTCTCACACACACACACACTTGTGCACTGAAAATTCTCCAGAAGCTCTCTCTCTCTTTCTCAAGTCTTTGCTCAATTTATTTCTCAAGTTCTTTCCCAAGTTCTTGCTCAAGTTTGGTTCCCTTGCATTACTAGAAAAAAACACAAAAATATTTTGCCTTTGTTGTGATCCTTGTGCTGAATTTTGTTGGACGTATTTGTGGTGGTCTCCGACACCCACAAGAACGACTAACCTTTTGTGGTGGCTTTCATCTCCACAAGAATGACTAACTATCTCACATGACTGACTCGATTTGCTTGTGCTAACCCCTCATATTCAGTCCTTCGGGTAGTTGTCGTGCACTAACCTTTTGCAGAGCCATGTCGTAGCTCATCGCCGCACTCCGTCGTTCCACTCGGCTTAGCCGCCGCATGGACGATGCTGGGAGCTCCCCAGCCCCGTCCCGTGGCTCGAGGCCGATGGATGAGCATGAACAAGGAGCAGCCGGCTCGGGATGGGGCTATGCCACACCCCCGGCCAGACAGCTCCTAAGCAAGAGCGACATCGTCATCCGGACGGAGCGGGAGCGGAACACCTTCGACCTGTTATGGTTGAAAGAGTTCGAACACACCCATGGACAACCTCCGGTTATGCTTCTCGTCGTGTTTGGCTAAGGGGGTTAATCGGCCGAACGGAGTCGTTCGGCCGATTCGGTCATTTTCGACCCCAATAGCGCGTATTTGTTGTAGTTGTACCTGCACAAGCGACACTCACCAAAACTCATGGAACTTTATTAGAAATAAAACCTAAGTACATGGAATGTTGCATAAAACCTCATTTATTCCTAAGTATTGGTGGTCGGATTTGGGTTGTAACGACCGCCAACAGCAACCTTGTCAATACTCTTGGTGACAATTCACCTCCAGTTTTAAGCAAGATCAAAGAACTAGCCAAGACAAAGACTTAAACAAGACTACAAGCACTAGAACTATAACTGACTATAGTCTAAACAAGATATATTTGCAACTAAAATAAAGTAGAAGCAAGATATAAATGACAAAGGCAAGAAGATAAAGATAACTATATTGATAACTGAAAGTATTACAAAAGGAAAAGGTAAAAGATACAAGAGCTATTACCAGAGCTTCTGGAGACGACTCCGGAACCTCCGAGGCAAAGCTCTTCTCAAATCTAACTCCCAACTAAACTATCCTAACTCTACTAGAACAAGTGGAATGAGAGCTCCTTGGCTTGGTGTGTGTTGCAAATGAAGTGTTCCACTCTATATATAGTGCTCCAGGGTCGGTTGAAGTGGAGTAACCGTCAAGGGAGAGGGCAGAGGCAGTGGCCGGCTGTTTCGGCCGAGAGGGTCGGTTCGGCCGAACCCTAGCGTTCGGCCGAACGCCAGATCCACCGACCAGGCCACCAAGGGCCAGGATTGCTCCCCTATGGCAGTTTTTGGCAGTGGGGGCGGTTCGGCCGAAGGCCTCAGTTCGGCCGAACTGGGCCCGGCAGCCCCCCTGCGCCGCCTCTCCTCCTGGGCCTTCCTGGGCTGCTCTGGGTTGATGTAGTCCGTGTACTTCTGTTGTTTTAGCCCAGAGATGACGTGGTAGTAGCCCGGGAGGAAGTGGTGGTCATCCACGTGGCGTGTGATGTGTCGTTTGGTCCTCATCGTCATGGACGGCTCCTGGTTACGTTGTACGGCTAAGGGGGGTAACCGGCCGAACGGAGTCGTTTGGCCGATTCGGTCATTTTCGGCCCCAATATCACGTATTTGTCGTAGTTGTACCTGCACAAGTGACACTCACCAAAACTCGTGGAACTGTATTAGAAATAAAATCTAAGTACATGGAATGTTGCATAAAACCTCATTTATTCCCAAGTATTGGTGGTCGGATTTGGGTTGTAACGACCGCCAACAAGCTCCCCCAAGCTTAGCTCTTTGCTCGTCCTCAGGCAATGATATAAACTTAGGCTCGGTGGATTAGGAGTTGCTACTATGTCATTTCTTTTGCAGGTAACTTATAAACAACTAGTCCTCAAAAATACTTGAATCATAGGCAATGTTTTAAATCACCTTTTTACCTATGGGGCTTATAGCAATCTCCTTATCTTGGGCGGTTGAAAGGATATGTAACTACTAATTAAAGTACCTAGGAATACTCCCGGGTGACAAAGATTTTTGGCCGAATCGCAGTAGTCAGGGGCAAACATTGGTAAATCCTACATGATCGGGCACCCTGGGCTCTCAGCATCCTCCTGTTTGAAACAAACTCAAACAAACAGGGGTGATCCCGCTAATGCTAGCGGTAAATTAAATTAGTAGACACCAATGTCAATCATCAATATCTTTCACCAATTGCTTCCCCGGCAACGGCGCAAGAAATGCTTGTTGACACTTCTTACGGTCCACTATCAGGATTGATAGTCCTGGTAATGGTGCAAGGAGTGTTTTGATGTCACTCTCGCTCAAGAGCTGCCTGGCCGGGGGCGTGGCATGGCCCCATCCCAAGCCGGCTTCTCCGTGCTCGTCCGTGTCCATCCGGCTCGAGCCTCGGGACGGAGCTGGGGAGCTCCCAGCATCGTCCGATCGTCGGCCTAGCCGGGCGGAACGACGGAGCGATGTGAAGAACTTCGACATGATTCCTGCAAAAGGTTAGTGCAACAACAACTACCCGAAGGACTGAATATATATGGTTAGCACAAGAAAATCAAGTCAGTCGTTCGAGGGTCACAACAATTTGACAAAGCTCACTAAGATAACAAGCAGCATATGAGTAGAAATTTTCAACTAAGCTTATCATTTGGCTCTGGTAGGTATTTTGATCAATGAGGAACTTGTTTCATTTTGAAAGCATAAATCTCTGAGATTTTCCCCGTACTAAGAGCAGAATAGAACTTAACCAAATTCTCACTATATCAATCCCCACAACAACTTAGACTTGGAACAAAGCATGTGCTCCCACAAGGTTTTCAGGATCACTTTTACTCATGCCAAATAACTCAAGCACAATCTAGCAACTAGTTGAAACAAAATACATGCAAAATTAATGACAGAGCAACTATTCATCATCTCCAAGGTGAGAGGCATATGATTCATTCCATGCATAGTTGGGAGTTACTTTATTCAAGGGAAATATTTTTGGTATTTTCATTTTTTTTCTTTTAAATGCAAACTAACATGGAGGGAAATGAAAGGGAAATTAAATGATCAAAGTGTTGGATAAATCGGGACATACCTAGTGGGGGTCCTCCCCCAAGCTTGGACTCTTCACTAGTAGGGGTTGAGCCTTGAAAGGTACTAGCTCAGCTGTTCTGCTTGCTCGTGGACGTCGTGCTGGATGGACGCTACCATCCTGCTATTCTCTTGATGGTATTGAGAATGGCGGGCTAGCGTGTCTTGAATCTCTCCGGTACGGTCGTTGATGAGCTCGACTCGGTCGGAGATGTAGGACAGCTCCCAGCCGTAGTCGAAGCGTGCGGACTGTGAGTATCAGGGGTAGTATGGCTGGGAGGCACTGTCGTACCCCCTCCATACTGGCTCCCGGACCACTCAGAGTCCGTGTCCTGGCCGTAGTCCCAGCGTCCTGAGGCGAAGTAGTTCGGCTCCTGGTGTTGCCCGGAGCCCCCTGCTCCGGATGTCCCAGCACCGGTGTACATGTCGTAGGTGGCCTCAAAAGCGGAAGTGTGTCGATGCGGCATTTGTGGTGCATCTTCCGGCTCCTGTGAGGTGGCGAGCCCAGCATCACACCTGGCTCCACAGGTGAATAGGGAATTTTCTTGACCATGACAAAAAGAACCCGCAACTCGATGGTGTTGATAGGGCGCAAATCCGCCCGGAGGAATACCGTCATAGACACCCAACGATGCATGAAATGCAAAGTGGGGTTATGTATACTGTTTGTGCGTGGCACGTGACAGTTGGTATTCCCCGAAATCTTTTGCCAAAATGCAACCCGATCAAATCTTTTCAGCGCTTTGTTCGGGTCTAAGGAACAACGGCTTGAAAATCCGAGACCCGAACTGAAATCCCAGCAAGAGCAAAAGAACTCTTGGTTGAAAAATCGAAAAGAATCCCCCCAGTTTCAGAAACCAAAGTTGAGAGGAATTCAAGGGTGAGCAGGTACGAACCTTCTTCGTTGATGTGCCAGAAATTTTCCCAGCCAATGGCCTAGAAAATTTCCGTGAACTCTACGTCCATACCCGAGTCCTTGAGCAAGTCTTGCTCAAAAACACGGGTGTGCTCGAACTCCTTCAGCCGAAGCTCGTTGAAGGTGTTCTGCTCCCGCTCCTTCCTGAGGTTGATGTCGTTCACGCTCAGGAGCTGCCTGGCCGGGGGCATGGCTCGTCGGCCTAGCTGGGCGGAACGACGGAGCGACGTGAAGAACTTTGACATGATTCCTGCAAAAAGTTAGTGCAACAACAACTACCCGAAGGACTGAATATATATGTGGTTAGCACAAGAAAATCAAGTCAGTCGTTCGAGATAGTTAGTCGTTCTTGCGGGGATGAAAACCACCACAAAAGTTAAGTCATTCTTGTGGGTGTCAGTGACCACCACAAACATGTCCAGAATTTCAGCACAAAGATCACAACAAAAGCAAAGTATTTTTGGGTTTTTCTAGTGATGCAAGTGAACCAAAACTTGAGCAAGAACTTGGGAAGAACTTGAGCAAGCACTTGAGCAAAGAAATGAGAGAGAGAGAGAGAGCTCCTAGCAGAAGAATTTTTTCAGAGTGTATGAGTGAATGGTTGTGTGGGAGAAACAAGCAAGCAAGGGAGGCATTTATAGGCGCGAGGGGGCAGCAGGGCCAGTTCGGCCGAACTGGTTGGTTCTGGCGAACCAGGCCTGGGTGCCTGAGTGCCCCATGTGCTGCACCCACCTCTTGCCTCCCACCAGCACAAAGTTTTATTCATAGGTCCAACACTAGGTCATGTACAATTTAGTGGGTTGTGTTAGGTGAGATGCAAAATTGACATGACCAAAGTGGAGTTTAGTGGAGTCACCCCCATGTTGCCATGTTTGTGATAATTGGTGAGTGTGCAGCCATTTTTAGTGGGGTAGACATGTTTGGTGCTGGTTGGTGGTGATGGTAAATAACTGGAGATGTTCTAGAAGGGGTGAAAATGAAGAAAGTTATAAGTTACACCTTCTCTAATTAAATTTCAGCATGTGTCCAATTATTTCTAACCAAGCTTGCAAAATTTTCTACTCTCTCTCAAATTAATTACTCAAGTGGTTCATTTATTTTGGAAAGGGAAACATGCAAATGCAATTGGAAATTTAAATTTTGGAAGGGAAATATGGGATACATACCGGTTTTCGTCGCGGTGAGAGCTCAGCTTTTAAGTCCGCGAGCGGGACTTCTCCTGTCTTCAGTTGCTCTTGTCATCGTCCGGTCCCGGAGTGGATGACTCGGACGATGCAACCTTCTTCCGCCACATTTTCTTGTTCTTCTTCTTCGGTGTCGGTGGCGGCGGGATCGGCGTCTCTGAAGATTGTGGTTCGGATGCAACCACGTTGACCTGCTCCAGGTTATTGAAATTTTGAATTGAATCAGTGCATACCTGAGAGCATTTCTCCACCCTGGGCTTGAACGCGAACTTTTCTTCCTTGCCGTTGATGTTCAGGCTAATTTCTCCGGCTCCTACGTTGATGGTTGCATTGGCGGTGCTCAGAAATGGCCTCCCGAGGATGAGAGGTGTCTTCGTGTCGTTGGCACTTCTCGAGCACCACGAAGTCCATGGGTACGAAGAATTCCCGGATTTTCACCGGAATATCTTCGGCTATTCCCGCGGGATAGCGAATCGATTGATCCGCTAGCTGCAAATACATGGTTGTAGGGGACAAAGAAGAATAGTTCAGTTTGTCAAACACTACCTTAGGCATGACACTGACGCTTGTTCCAAGATCGCACAGGGCATGGTAGAAGTGCTACTCCCCGATCGAGCATGCGATGGTAGGGCATCCTGGATCCTTCTTCTTTTCTGGGAGATTGTTCAAGATAGCCGCACTACATGCTTCGGTTAGTTTAATTACCTCGGTGGTTAGCAGTGCCCTTTTGTTGTTGAGGATGTCCTTCAGATACTTGGCATACGTGGGAACCTCCATAGCTTCAAGCAATGGGATATTGACATATAACTTTTGAATTACCTCAACAAATTTGCTGAATTGTTCGTCTACCGTTGGCTTTTGGCATCTTCTAGGGAATGGCAGCATATTTGGTTCGTAAAACTCGTGAGGGGCCGCCTTTGCTTCCTTCTGCGGACTTGTCTTCTGTGGCTCTGCTGCGGCCTCCTCTTCTTCGCTATCACTGTCTATAGTGGCTGCCTTTTTACCTGCACTGTCAGGATATGGCGGGTCCCGAGTGGTCTTACCCCCTCTCCTGGTGACTACTTTAACCTTTTCACGGGGACAATTGTCTGGTTGCCCAGAAAATTTCCCCGCTACGAGTGAAGGCAACGAAGCAGCTAACTGAGAAATTTGAGTTTCAATCATTTTATTAAAGCTCAGTTGATTTTTCATAGCAGAAGAAAACGATTCCATCCTAGAGTCTATGCTTTCCAGAGTTTTATCATTAGCAGCAAGCTTTTTAGTGATATTTTCAGTTATTTTGATCTGGCCAAACACAAGATCTCTAAAAGACGGCTGATTATTGAAATTGCTGGAATTGAAATTGTTACCTTGCTGAGGCCTCTCAAAAGGGAGGTTTGGGCGCGGATTCCAGCCTTGGTTGCCGTAGTTGTTCGGTCGGTACCCGTTGTTGTTGGAGTTGTTGACGTAGTGGGCATCTTCTCGCGTTTCGGGGCAGTCATTCCCCGAATGGCCAGTGTTGCCACAGACTTCGCAGGTCATGCGAGCGTCCATGGCTTGCACCGTTTCTTGAGCAGGGGCCTCCAGTTTCTTCATCAAGCAAAGTGGGGATTTGTATGCTGTTCGTGCGTGTGCTCTTGGCAGCGAGCATGTCCAGAACTTCAACTTGGTGAACTCCTCGAGTCTTCGGTTGAGTCCGGTCATCGGACCAACCTTGGTTCTCGACCATCTTCTCTATGAGGGCCTTCGCACGACTCTCCTCAAGAGAGAAGAACGAGCCTCCAGCAGCAGCATCCAGGTACTCACGGGCAGAATTTCTCCTGTCTCTTATACACATCTAGATGTGTATAAGAGACAGCTCCGGGACTGTTTCATCTTTTAGCTGCTGGAAACTAGCTATTTTGTTCCGGAGGGCGTTGGTTTTCCCAACCGGGAAGAACTTTAGCAAGAAAGCACTAGTGCATTTATCCCAAGTGTCTATAGCTTCGCGGTTAGCATAAAACCATTGCTTTGCCTTGCTTAGTAATGAGAATGGAAATAAACGAAGGCGAATGGCATCGATACTTACTCCGTGGATGGTGAAGGTGTTGCAAATCTCCAGGAAATGCTGGAGATGAGCATTGGCATCTTCGTGTGGCTTGCCGCAGAATGGGCTAGCCTGTACCATGTTGATGAGGGCTGGCTTCAGCTCGAAGCTACCATCTCCGACTGGCGAAGCTGGTCCGACACGTACGTTCTCGCTTGATGGAGCGGAGAACACACGGATCATCTTGGTTGCCATCCTCGATGTAGCCTGGTCAACGACGGGAAGGACTGGGTTCGTCGGAAGGAGTTGCTTCTGAGCGGTACAACACGGGGTCGCACTTTCCTCACAAGAGACTCGGGATTTTCTTGGAAGTTTGACGGTAGTTAGAAACCAGTCATGCACTGCTCTGCTCCACAAGGACCAACGAACAAAGCAAGGATAAACCCGCTTGAGTAGCGGTACTCAACTAAGATAGCTCAAGATAAAAACTCCCGGATTTTCACCGGAATATCCTCAGCTATCCCCGCGGGATGGCGGATTGACTGGTCCGCCAGCTGCAAATACATAGTCGTAGGGGACAAAAGCAGAATAGAATTTAACCAAACTCTCACTATATCAATCCCCACAACAACTTAGACTTGGAATAAAGCATGTGCTCCCACAAGGTTTTCAGGATCATTTTTACTCATGCCATATAACTCACACAGCTCAAGGGATACTCAGGTAAGGGAGAGAAGAGATAGATAGCTGGGAGGACAACGAGAAGAGATAGAGGACTCCTGGATTCTTTATCTACCTATGTCACTCTAGCTTAGAGATACAGCGGCTACAGAGCCAGCACTAGGAGATCTGGGATAACTCTATTGTCTTAGCTTCGGGACAAGGGAACCGGTGGACACACAGAAAGGGATGAGAAGGGGTGGCTATTTCCCGGGCTGGGGGGATCCTACGGACCGGAACTAACGTGATGGACTACGAAGACCGAAAGGGCTGTCACCACCTCACGGCTACCACCTCCGTTGTGACGGGAATACTCTAAGGCCACTGGCTAGGCTAGGAACCACTCCTATACTAGTCAACGACTACTTACTCCGCTACCAAGAGCAAGCAACCTTGTTAATACTCTTGGTGACAATTCACCTCCACTATTAAGCAAGATCGAAGAACCAGCCAAGACAAAGACTTAAACAAGACTACAAGCACTAGAACTATAACTAACTATAGTCTAAACAAGATATATTGGAAATAAAATAAAGTAGAAGCAAGATATAAATGACAAAGGCAAGAAGATAAAGATAACTATATTGATAACTGAAAGTCTTGCAAAAGGAAAAGTAAAAGATACAAGAGCTATTACCAGAGCTTCTGAAGACGACTCCGGAACCTCCGAGGCAAAGCTCGACTCAACTCTAACTCCCAACTAAACTATCCTAACTCTACTAGAACAAGTGGAATGAAAATATATAAATATTCTGCAAGTCCACAAATATTTCCAATGTATCATTTCACTCCAGGGTCGGTTGAATTGGAGTAACCGTCAAGGGAGAGGGCAGAGGCGGTGGCCGGCCATTTCGGCCGAGAGGGTCGGTTCGGCCGAACCCTGGCGTTCGGCTGAACGCCAGATCCACCGACCTGGCCACCAAGGGCCAAGATTGCTCCCCTATGGCGGTTTTGGGCAGTGGGGGCGGTTCGGCCGATGGCCTCAGTTCGGCCGAACTAGGCCCGGCAGCCCCCCTGCACCGCTTCTCCTCCTAGGCCTTCCTGGGCTGCTCTGGGTTGATGTAGTCCTTGTACTTCTGTTGTTTTAGCCCAGAGATGATGTGGCAGTAGCCCGGGAGGAAGTGGTGGTCGTCCACGTGGCGTGTGATGTGTCGTTTGGTCCTCATCGTCGTGGACGGCTCCCGCTCCCGGTGGTCTGCTTGGCTAAGGGGGGTAACCGGCCGAACGGAGTCGTTCGGCCGATTCGCTCATATCTGGCCCCAATAGCGCGTATTTGTCGTAGTTGTACCTGCACAAGTGAAACTCACCAAAACTCGTGGAACTGTATTAGAAATAAAATCTAAGTACATGGAATGTTGCATAAAACCTCATTTATTCCCGAGTATTGGTGGTCGGATTTGGGTTGTAACGACCGCCAACATGTATGTGTTCTTCTGTGGCGTCGAAGTCGACCTACCGACTTGATTCTGCTTCTCCTTCCTCGTAGTGCTTGATACACGGAGCACCGAATGCCATGTCGGCGGGGAGTACGGCTTTAGATCAATAAACCATAAAGAACGGTGAGTACCCCATTGCTCGGCTCCTCTGAATCCTGAGGCCCCATACCACATGTGGTACTTCTTTTGCCCAGCGGCCTGCACGTGGGTTGAGTGCGTCGTAGATTTCCTTTTTGAGTGTGTCGTAGATTTTCTTTTTCGATCTCGAAGTCATCGTCGCCGAAGCTATCATTTGCGCCATCTTGACGGCGGTCACGGGCTCGGGGTGAGCCGTATCAGCGGTCATAGCGGTCGCGCTCATCGAGCTCGTGTGGTGCTCGATGGTTGTCGTCGTCGGAGTACTCGGAGTGGTTGGCTCGGCGCTCAGGTCGACCGTAGTCTCAGTCGTATCGTTCGCGACATTCCATCTTGACCGCCTCGCGCTCACGATGCAGGTCGTTGAGCACTCCTTGCACATCGTGATCCGGTCTGTAGAGTCGGTCGCGGAGGTCGCCGTCGGGTCTGCGATTGTTGCGCCGCCTGTTGTCGCCGCCTCTGTGGTTTCAAGGGTGCCTGCCCTCGGACTCATCCGGGTGGTTGTCGGCTGTGCGCTCTTGATCTACTTTGTAACATCCCTAAAATTACCATAGGATTTGTTGAATGCAAAAATGAGGATTTTAAAATTTTTGTGAATTGTTGTGTATGCAAACCAACATATAGGAATGTTCTCTATTTGCTCCCTTTGCTCCTAGGCAAATTTAAATTAAATAAAAATAATTTGAAGTTCTAAGGACCAAATAGTTGTGATTTGGAGTTATTTTGGTTTTAATGGATTTTTGGTTGTGTTTGAATTCAAATCCTAAATTTGAATTCAAACAAAAGCTAACTCAAACCAATTCAAACCTATCTAACCCTGTTGGGCCGAAACCCCTAACCAAAGTCTAGAAAACCTCCCCGAACTTCTTTCTCGAGCCAGCCGACCGATTCAGCCCAGCCGGTCATCCAGCCCAGCAGCGGCCCAGCCACTCACCCGCGCCCCATCCCTCTTTCTGTTGCCGACAGGCGGGCCCCGATGCGCCCTATTCTTCTTCCCCACGCCTCCTCTCTCTCTCCCCGACAAAAAGCAGAGAGGGCGCCCCGGCCAATCCCGGCGCACGCCCTGCGGCCCGTCGCGATCGCGACGCGTGTCCCTGGCACGGACGCCAAGCCGCCCTGGCCGTCCAAGCCCTGAACCCTAGCGCGGCCGCCCTATAAAACCTCAACCGCGGAGCCTTTCCCCCTTTGAGCCGCCATCGCCCCATTGGGGTATTCTGTTCGCGAGTTGAGAGAGGAGAGGGAGGAGGAGGAGCAGTGGACGGAGGAGAAGGAGCCGCCGGATCAAGGAAGCAGCAGGGAGAAGCCGAGCGCGTCTTCGTGGATGCGCTGCGCCGCCGCAGCGCCGCCGCCCGTGGAGACGCCAAGCCGAAGCCGAAGCGGAGCCAATCGTGGGAGCACGAGGAGGGAGCTCGAGCATCGCCACGTCGCCGCACGTCTACCCCGAGCTGCTGTGTTCGACTACTCGACCCAAAGTAAAGCGCCGGCGTCTTTTCCCCTTTCTTCCTCTGTTTCCGGCCATGTTGCCGCCGCGCCGCCGTTCTAGCCCTTCTGGGACCCGGCCTTCGAGCCGTGGCCATCCTTTTGTGCAGGATCTCGTCGCGCCGCTATCGCACCCTGCAAACCGCCGTCGCTTTGATCTGCAGCCGAAGCCGCCGCGGCCGAGCTGTGCTCGCCGCGCGCGAACGCATAGGCCGTGTCGCGGCCACGGGCAACCGTGTGCCCGCGCACGCGCACCCAACCAGGGCCGCGACATCGCGTTCTAGCACTCACTGGTGTCGCGCGTGCGCGAGCCTTCCCCAGCCGAGCCGTTTCTGAGCCGTCTTCCACCCGCGCGTGTCGGCCCACGGTGGACCGCGACTACCTGAGCCGAACCGAACTCCTCGGGTTCGTGGGCCAAAGGCCCAAGCCTGTTGGGCCGGCCCGCACCTTTCGGCCCAATTCCAGTCCAGCCATCTCTTTTTCTTTTTCTTTTTAACTGTGCTGACAGCCCGGTCCCACCTGTCATAGAGAGGATTAGGCTGACCAGTGGGCCCCCACTGACTGCTGACCGTTGACGGGTCAACGTTGACCGAGTCAACGCTGACGTCATCCGGGCCCACGATGACGTCAGCATAGGGCTGGCCCACTGTCATGCTGACGTCAGCAGGCTAATTTTTGTCTGATTTTCTTTTTTGGGAAATTATTTAATATTTTCAGAAAATGATTTAAACTTGGAAAATTCATAATAAATCAACCGTAGCTCAGAAAAATATGAAACCAGTTTCTATATTTTTCTAAAATCATGACCTACGCGTTAGTGTAGAGATTGGTGTTAGTTGGGACTTCTTTTATCACTGTTTTGGTGTTTCTTTGCTAGTAGCTCCTGTCTTTATTTTATTTCTACGAATAGGAGGAGCTGGACCACTACGACAACTTCTTTGATGAGGACGAAGACTTTTGCCCAGGTTCACGCCCGACCATTCTCTGAAATACCTATTAGACATGCAAACTAGTATGCTAGCGCTTTACTTTACTCGCATGATAAACCTACACTGCCATTGTTTATATCCTGTTACCTTGCCATCCTATTATCCATTGAATGTTATATGCTATGCGATGCATGTGTTGGGATGGTTGTGATCTGATCTTCTTGGCGTGAGTTGTGGGTGGTATGGGAGGTGTAGTGCAGCTAGGCGGTGTAAGCGAGTGATAATAACCCGATCGTTTGGTTGGGTTGTTTGGGGGCTGCACTCGGGCAGTCCCTACGGAGTACCTGTTGCAGGTACATGGTTACTTTGGTTACTTTTGAGGAGTTGGGCGGCTATACCTATAATGGGTGCCGATTGCGGACCGTTGCGGCAGATCGCTTTTTGATGCTGATACTCGCTTTACCGACAATTAAGGACCATGTCGATGGCGGCTTTTAGTGGGATTTATAGTGCTCACCGTCTACCCAGAATGGGGAGGGTTCCAGCAAGCCTACTTAGTGCGGTGCCAGACCTGTAGGAGATTCGAGTTTGATATGTGTAAGGGGGACTCGTTGCGACGTACTCTCCCTGATTTACCACGGCCCCCGACTGGCCCCGGTGAGAAGGTTTCACGGGCAGCTGTTAGCTCAGATTGTTTCCCGAGCCCAGGGAGACATTATGGCACCGTTACTTCTTAGGGTCTTTGCTGTGGGCTATGTCTCAAGACGGCTCATTACCATCTGCAGCCCGGATGGTTCCAGGAGTGCAACCTTCTGCAGAGTGAAAATTATACGTATAGCCTTGTTATGGACGACCCTTCTGATATCGTCTAGATTAGCCCGGGTATATGCTTTCTTACCTCTTCCTTGGTTTGGGTAATGAGAGGTTGGTCCAGCGTTGCTGATGAGACAAGGTGGGGAGGGAGCTCACTGAGTCGACTAGCAAGTGAAAGGCGTTGGTGGATGATATTTGCGGGAACCTGTTGAGACAGGACGAGCCCGATGTGGTTGTGAGATTGGTGGATGGTTTGGGGAGAGTATGTGCTTGTGAGGAAAGGTGTTTGGAGATGAGATGATCTCTGCTGCGCATAGGAAGCCCCGGCTTATTTCCCTTGAATATTTTTTTTATTACTAGCTAGGCCACTTTAAAGCTTGCTGCATATATGGTTGGTGACGTGGACCTGTCCCAATTCCTTGGGGACAGAGTTTGGGTACGCAGGTGAAGACTCCGATCGTGAGTTCAACCAGGACGGTTGGTACGACTGAAGGGAGCGCGCTACACTCAAGGTTGCCTATGGTGGAGTGGACCCCGATGATCTAGCTACCGCTGCGTAGCTGTTTCTTATTGTCGATTTAGCCCAGAGGGCTTGTACCAGACGCTATGTTTTATATATGACATGTTTGGATCTCTTTTATCGCTGTATGGATGTGATAATCGACTGAGATGAGTTCTGTACGAGATAGCTGATATTCCTGGGACTATCTCGAGGGTACAGGGAGTCGGATTCTCGTCGTTGAGAATCCGGTTCGTTTCATACTTCTTCTGGGATGACCTCTAGAGTTGGAGATCTGTGTCGGCACCTGTCTCGATCAGATTTGTTGTACTCGGTCCTGTGGGAGCTCGATCTACTAGAACGTGACTGGCTAGATCTTGATCTAGCCTGCCTGTGGAGATCTTGTGCGACGGCCAGCCGAGCTCTGACACGGGTTGCCTCTAGGGTGGCCTCATGTGAGCCAGCTCGGCGATGCATGCCGCTATAGCCGCGGATGGGGTGAGGAAGTCGGTTCTTGCCCGCTCGAATTCGCGTGTCAGGTTGTCTTCGTCGCGCTGGTCGCCCTCGGCTTCGGCGTCTGCTGCCTCGGCCAGTGTCACACCCAGATTTTCATGGAAAATCCGAATGCGGCCATGTGTATGCCCAGGAAGTCACAAAACGCATAAAGCAAACAAATATGATAAACAGAGACACATATGCTGATGTAAATAGAGTTTTACATCAGAGTGCATCATAAATAAACTAACCAATTACAGCGGAAGACTAATAACTCTCAACTAAGTGTAGCCGCAATGCACAGGGACTCTGACTGGGAGAACGCAACTCAATAGTATGGCAGATCTTCAGAAAACTCAGCAGCAGACTCATGCACAGCCCAATCTGTTACCCATCCGGGATTTTGTTGAATAATAGCAAGTGTAAGTAAAATAATTACTTAGCAAGTATAATACGGTGTATGAAGGCTCAAAAAGGCTAGACACGGTCGTTACAGACCGATTTCCGACCTCCAACCGAGTATAAAACAAACACAATGGGGACACACACCATAGCTATAGGGCTTATCACTGACTATTTCCACAGGTTTTGGTGATTGTCCTCTGTGCAGGTACAAATTGGAGAAACACGTGCTATAAGGGTCAGAAATGACTGTTTCGGCCAAACGACTCCGTTCGGCCGGTTGCCCCCCTAGCTGGGCAAGACTTGTGGACCACGACCACGACACTCTGGGCCGGCTCAACCCATATCCAGAAGACCGGTGGCCCATATCCAACCCGACGGAGCCCACGAGTCCACCGGAGGCCCTCCAGGCTAGCCCAAGACGCGAACCGACCTGCCAACCGACCTCAGGAGCTGGACTAACACGTGTGCAAAGCAGAGGTGGTGCAGTACTGGGCCGGGCCCACTTCGGCCGAAGTGGCATGTTCGGCCGAAGGCAGGAACCGCCTCCAGGGTGCAATCCTGGCCTTTCGCTGCTGAGGCGGTGGATCCACTGGTTCGGGCGAACTGGGCAGTTCCGCCGAACCGGGGATTTCGCCCGAACGGCCCGGCACCGCCTCCCAGCTGCCTTGGCTGCTACTCTGCCTCCACCGTCCTTCCCTGCTATAAATAGAGGCCCGGTTTCACCTGCAAAACACACAACACAAGAGTAGAGTGCAGGCGAAGCACTGTTAGTTCTCCACTTGTATCAGTAGAGATAGGGAGAGAGGAGAGGTGAGCGTCCCGGAGAGGAGCCGAAGTGTCGGCCCCTCTTCCCGCTGTACCTCTACGGATACGGCTTCACTTCGAGTAACATCCGGGTCATGTCTGGTAACTCTTGTATCTCTCTCTGATTAATTGAGCATTCAGTTCTTACTTTTATATGCTTGCTGGTTCTTCGTTCAATGCTTAGTTGTGTAGTATAATTGTATACTAGCTGCTTAGCTTGAGTGCTTATCTGTCTGCAGTAGATAAGTATTAGTCAACTAGTGTAGGCGTGGTGCCTATACTTGAGACTAACTTAGTTTATTCCCGTCGCAACGGAGGTGGTAGCCGTAAGGTGGTGACAGCCCTTCCGGTCTTTGTAGCCCATCACGTTAGTTCCGGTCCGTAGGATTCCCCAGTTGGGAAATAGTGGCACCCCTTCTCATCCCTTTCTGTGTGTCCACCGGTTCCCTTGTCCCGAAGCAAGTATCTATCTGTATCCTCTGATCTGCTCGATCAATCAGTAGAATACCTCTACCAGACTCGTACCCTCTCTACCCTCCTATCACTCCTCTTCTCTCTTTGTTGTTGTCATCCACCTCATCCATACCATTCACTCCATTCCATCTACCTAGGACAACTTAGTTTAGAATCAGTCCACTTCTCGTTCTCCGTGGAAATCGATACCTTGGAATACTCCCGGGTGAAAGCTACATCGGTATCCGTCCGCTTGCGGATTTATCTGTAGGCCGTAAGGAGTGCCAACAAGCTTTCTGGCGCCGTTGCCGGGGAACGGTAGCTGTTCTGATTCCGAACCCAAGTTGTCCGTGTATCCCACCACCACCCACCATCCATATGGATCCCACTCTTACAGCCTATTCCAGAAGAAGATCTCCCGTTTTTCTCGGAAGAAGAGGAAACACATCCTCCGATTGAGCTTGACACAAACGAAACTCCAAAACCATCCCCAATCGAGCTCAAACCACTTCAACCTGTTGAATTGGACTCAAATTTGAATTGATTT
>OAMR01000870.1:257004-268100 GCA_900205405.1 Echinochloa crus-galli | reverse complement strand
TAGGTAGCAAGGATTGTCCGTGCTATACTTGCCTCAATTCCATTATACAGCTGCTCAGACTCTTCAATTCTTGATCTTGAATCTCCCAAACGTCCTTCTTCTACTCGCAGCAAACATAGCTAAACAAGCAAGCAAACAATACAACTAAGAACAATACACCAATTAGAGGAAAAGCTTTAAAAGAGCGCGCTAAGGGATGGGGCTTGGTTCTATGATCATGTGAGCGCAAGGATCGCTGAAAACGGATCAACGGTTGGAAACTATCAAAAGATTTAAGTTATCAAATGACAACAATATGCTTGATTCATTTTAACTAAAGAAAATCATAAGTAGAGATCATTTCAAATAATTCTATTTGAATTTGCAAAACCGAGGTAGGACTTAGTCACCTTTCATTTATAATTGTTTATGTATAAATTATGCAAAGTTAAATATTTTATCTTAGATAAAACATGTCAGAGCATTTAATCAAATGACCTTATGAACCGTGTTTCTTAAATAATTATTATAATCAAAAACACATTTATGTTAATATTAATCAATGTTAACCTTTATTTATGAAAACCAGAGTTTGACTCAAAATTGCTTTTAAATTTGGAAAGGCTATTTATCATTAATTATGTTATAATAGTTTATGAAAACTGAGATATATCCTAGTCAAAGTTTTATTTGCAAAACTCATTGAATAAATTTTAATCAAATTAATATTAACAAAGAAAACCGATATGTAAACCTTAATTAAATTTTATCTAAGCAAGCATATTTAGATAGCATTTAATCAACTTAATATTAAATAAAATTTTAGAAACATGTCACATGGTAATTGGCAGTGCTAACGTGTAGTTTACGTTGATATGAATCTAATGCAACAAGAACGGATTGAATCGGAGTTAAAACGTGAATTTTATTGCGAAAACAAAGTTGTAGGGACCTATACGTGATTATCTATAGATTTTAGGGGTTAACAAAGGATTTTCGCAAGAGACAGAGAACAGGGGCCGCGAAAAGGAGAAAGGTTAGGGTTAGATCTGAAAAAGGGCTTCGGCTGGATTTAAGTGCGACGGGGGAAAACTTGCAGGGGGTTCTCTATAAAATGCGCAAGACACAAGGAATAGGCTAAAGGTTATAGGATTCCTCAGGGGCTAAAACGTGAAATTTCCATCTTCTTCCTTTGAACAGAACAGGGAGTTCGCCGGCGTCCTGGGTCGTCGGCTCGCCGGTGATTCCTCGGGTTAGGGCGGCTTTGGGGTAGCGCGGGTAGTAAAGGAGGAAGAGGGTATCCAGTGGGGGTCCTCACCGGCGCGGGAAGTCGAGGGGATGGCCAGAATCGCGCCCGTGGCGGACGACATGGCCGGCGGCGAGGCTTCACGGGGGCGGAGGAGTTCCGGCAGCATAACGGCGACGAGAGGCGGTCGATTCGACGCGTCTCGTCGAGGGGAAGATCTTCGCGGCCTCGGTTCTCCTCGACGGCGATGGAAGCGCCGAGTCGGCGATGGTGACCTCCAGTGGCGGCGTCATCACGCGGGGATGCTCCTCCGGCGGCCGAGCGGCGAGGAGGACGGGCAGAGGAGGTGCGGCTTGGAGTCGTGGAGCTCATGGCTGTCTCTAAAAGAGAGGAGGGACGGAAACCGATCCAGGGGAAAAGTTGGAGGGGCGCAAACGGACTCTTGTCCAAACAACTTTTCTAGGGCTCAAAACAAATCGATTCAAACTCGAATTTAAACTAGATTTAAATTCCAATTCGAACCACACACAACCAAAACTCAATGCAGCAGCATGAATGCAACATACAAAGTAATTTATTTACATTTTGCAAATATTTTCTTTTTTTCATCATAAATTCCCTGTAAATTAAACAAAGCTTGCAAAATTTTAGAAAATTGAGAAAATTATTGTATTAATTAGGTTAAAAATTCACATCCCAAAATTTGTAAATTTTGGGGTGTGACATGTGTTGGCGTTGGGCTGGAGTGGAGCTGTAGCTGGGCCGGTTTGGCGTGTGGCCCAGGAGCGGGGGCGGGAGCGGGGCTGGGAGAGCCGGCGGTGTTGGGCCGAGCGAGGCGGGGTGTTGGCTCGGGCCAAGCTGGGGCGTTGCGTACGTGGGGTGAGAGGGGATGGGCTGGGCTGGTTCGGGAAGGAAGAGAAGGGGGAGCAGAATCAGCAACGGGATTATTTCAGGGGCCGAAAATGGACTCAGGCCTAA
Source organism: Echinochloa crus-galli (assembly GCA_900205405.1). Lineage (NCBI taxonomy): Eukaryota > Viridiplantae > Streptophyta > Magnoliopsida > Poales > Poaceae > Echinochloa > Echinochloa crus-galli. The sequence continues at coordinate 265,897 of OAMR01000870.1, read as the reverse complement.
ACGACTTTTCTAGAGCTCAAAACAAAGCGATTCAAACTCGAATTGAAATTAGATTTAAATTTCATTTGAACCACAAGCAAAACAAAACTCAATGCAGCAGCATGAATGCAACAAAAATGTTCCTAGGCCTTATATTTGATTTTAATTTCCTAGAAATTATTTGTTTGACCTATATTAATTCAATTAATTACTAAATTTTTAAATAGGGCTATTTTAGGGTGTTACAAACCTACCCTCCTTAGGATGAATCTCGTCCTCAAGATTCGGATGTGGATGCGAAGAGTTGTGGGTACTCGGCCTTGAGGTCCTCCTCTCTTTCCCATGTCGCCTCGTCTTCTGGGTGACGGCTCCACTGAACCTTGCACATCCGGATCACCTTATTTCTAGTAACTCTTTCAGACTCCTCCAATATTTTGATAGGGTACTCGGCGTAAGTGAGATCATCTTCCACATTCAACTCGTCTATCGGAATCTGCTCCTCGAGCACTTGCAAGCATTTCTTCAACTGCGACACGTGGAACACATCGTGCATGCCTGCCAACCTCTCGGGTAGCTCTAACTGATACGCCACTTCGCCTTTCCACTCGAGTATCTTGAAAGGTCCAATGTAGCGAGGTGCTAGCTTGCCCTTGACATTAAACCTCTTCACGCCTCTCATTGGTGACACCTTGAGGTACACAAAATCACCGACTTCGAAGCTGAGATCTCTCCGTCTGACATCAGCATAGCTCTTCTGCCGGGATTGTGCCACCTTCAAGTTTTGCCTGATTACTTGCACTTATTGCTCTAAATCTCTTAATATCTCAGGCCCAAAAACTTGACTTTCTCTAGTCTGATTCCAGAACAATGGTGTTTTGCATTTTCTGCCATATAGGGCCTCGAACGGTGCCATCTGCAGACTTTTCTGGTAGCTGTTGTTGTACGAGAATTCTGCATAGGGCAGACTCTTGTCTCAACTGACCCCATATTGTAAAGCACATGCCCTCAACATCTCCAGAATCTGATTGGTTCGCTCTGTCTGTCCATCCGTCTGAGGGTGGTAAGCTGAACTAAGATGCAGCTTGGTGTCCATAGACTCATGTAGCTTCTGCTAGAAGTGAGATGTGAACTGAGTACCTCAATCAGACACTATCCGTTTCGGTACTCTATGCAAGCACACAATCCTCTCCATATACAGTTCTGCTAGTCTAGCACCTATGTAAGTGGTCTTCACTGGAAGAAAGTGTGCCACTTTGGTCAAGCGATCCACAATTACCCATATAGAGTCAAATCCCCTCTAAGTACGAGGTAGACCGGTTATGAAATCCATACCAACTTCTTCCCACTTCCACTCGGGTATCTTCAAGGGTTGGAGCAATCCCGCTGGCCTTTGATGCTCAGCCTTGACTCGCTGACATGTGTCACACATAGCCACATATGTTGCCACATAACGCTTCAGTCCGTACCACCAAAATCTCTCCTTGATGTCTTGGTACATCTTAGTACTACCCGGGTGGATCGAATAAGCCGAATCATGCGCTTCCCTCAAGATCGTCTCCTTGATCGATGCCATGTCAGGCACACATATCCTTGATTGATGCAACTTGCTCCACAATCTCCTTGATCTTCTCATCTTCGAGTTGACCTTTCCGGATATCTTGTTCGAGAGTGGGTTCCACTGCCATCTCTGTGATGCTAGCCGCATATCCCAGACTCATCGTCTCAAACTCTAGGCTGAGTTCTTCTGGCAGACAGTGTCCGGTGATCTTGTTCACATAGCGCCTCCTACTTAGAGCATCTGCCACCAAGTTAGCCTTCCCTGGGTGGTAGTGAATCTCCAGATCATAGTCCTTGATCAACTCCAACCATCAGCGCTGCCTCATATTCAGATCTGACTGAGTGAAGACGTACTTGAGGCTCTTGTGATCGGTATAGATGTCACACTTGTGCCCGATCAAGTAGTGTCTCCAAATCTTCGGAGCATGTACTACAGCTGCCAACTCCAGGTCATGCGTCGGGTAGTTCTGCTCATGTTTCCTCAACTGTCTTGATGCATATGCCACGACTCTCCCTTCCTCGTCTCAAACTCTAGGCTGAGTTCTTCTGGCAGACAGTGTCCGGTGATCTTGTTCACATAGCGCCTCCTACTTAGAGCATCTGCCACCAAGTTAGCCTTCCCTGGGTGGTAGTGAATCTCCAGATCATAGTCCTTGATCAACTCCAACCATCGGCGTTGCATCATATTCAGGTCCGACTGAGTGAAGACATACTTGAGCCTCTTATGATCGGTGTAGATGTCGCACTTGTGCCCAATCAAGTAATGCCTCCAAATTTTCAGAGCATGTACCACAGCGGCTAACTCCAGATCATGCGTTGGGTAATTCTGCTCATGTTTCCTCAACTGCCTCGATGCATAGGCCACAACTCTCCCTTCCTGCATAAGTACAAATCCCAATCCTAGACGGGATGCATCGCAGTAGATAGAGAAGCTCTTGGTTATGTCAGATAGTACTAGCACAGGTGCTGTTGTTAGCCTCTTCTTCAACTCCTCGAAGCTGGCTTGACACTCCTCGGTCCAGACGAACTTAGCATTTTTCTCTAATAATGCTGTCAGGGGCTTAGCAATCTTGGAGAATCCTTCGATAAACCTTCGATAATATCCGACCATTCCAAGGAAACTCCTGATTTCGCTCACATCCTGAGGTGGATTCCAGCTTAGCACATCACTAACCTTCTTTGGATCGACTGCCACTCCTCCATTGGATAGCACATGTCCCAAGAATGCTACACTTGCTCAGCTTAGCATACAACTGATGTTCTCAGAATCTTTGCAGCACCAATCGCAAGTGTTCCTTGTGTACTTCCTCATTCTTGGAGAAGACCGGAATGTCATCGAGGAACACCACCACAAACTTGTCAAGGTAGTCCATGAACACGCTGTTCATCAGGTACATGAAGTATGCAGGAGCATTGGTCAAACCAAAGGACATGACCGTGTACTCATACAATCCGTACCGAGTGGTGAAAGCTGTCTTGGGTTTGTCCGACGGGCGGATCCTCATCTGGTGATAGCCTGATCGAAGATCGATCTTGGAGAACACACAAGCTCCCTTCAGCTGGTCGAACAGATCATCAATGCTTGGAAACGGGTACTTGTTCTTGATGGTCACTTCGTTGAGGGCTCGATAGTCCACACACAACCTTTGTGTTCCATCTTTCTTGTCTACGAACAACACCGGTGCTCCCCACGGTGAAGAACTCGAACTTATATACCCTTTGGCCAGCAGTGCGTTCAGTTCTTCCTTAAGTTTCTCTAGTTCCTTTACTCTCATCCTATAGGGTCGTTTAGCTATAGGTGCAGTGCCGGGTTTAAGTTCAATAACGAATTCAACTTCGCGTTCCGGGGGCATACCTGGCAATTCATCTGGAAACACATCCAGGAACTCGCTCGCTACTCTGATGTCTTCAAGAGCTGCACCCTCAGCTTGATTTACTTGATTAAGCTCCGAAGGACTGACTGCCTGGTACTCCACCTTATCTCCGGTCTCTATTGTCTGTTGTACTGTCCTCTTGGCACACTGAATCGTTGCGTCATACCTGGCTAACCAGCTGATACCCAGAATCAAGTCGAACCCAAGGGATGCCAGGACTATCGGACGCGCCTCGAAGTCTACCCCCTTATAGTGATGGTGACATGGGGGCAGCGTAAAGTGTCTCATTGTCCCCCCCTGGCGAGCTAACTAGCATAATACTCTTCATGGGTAGTAATGCCACTAAATTCTTTTTCACAAAAGCAGCAGATATGAAAGCATGCGAAGCTCTAGAATCGAACAAAATAGTCGCAGGAGTTGAGTTGACAGGGAACGTACCCAAGACCACGTCGGTAGCTCCCTCCACTATCTCTACACCCGTGTGGTTGAGCTTTCCTTTTGCGGGGTTCTGCTGACCATGGTTTGCCTGCGCCTGCTGCTGATTCTGCGGTTGTCTAGCCCTCTGATTGTTGTTCTGGCCAGCGGCGTTCTGATTCCTCCGAGGACAAGCGTTGGCATAGTGTCCTGGCTCACCACAATGGAAGCACCGCTGTCCCACTGGTGCACTGTTAACTGGGGTTGGGGCGCTGAACAGGACTTGGCTACACCTGGTTGCGCTGAGCTGGGACATTCTGCAGCTGGTTCTGAAAGCGCTGCTGCTGTGGCGCCTGGGGTACTGAGGGCGCTGCTGGTACTGGCCACGGTTGAGCAGACTAGACTGCCCCTGAAAGTGCTGCTGATTCCCCACACTAGTAGGGATGTTGTCATCAATGACATTCCCCTAACATCACCGAAGACGCCAGAATGGTCACAGATGCTCATTTGTGATGATTTTGTGATGATATGGATTTGGTCACAATGGTGGCGTCACATTTGTTCATCGGTGACGAAACGTATATTTTCGTCATAGATGTGTCACCAATCTGTGACCAATTACAAGTCGTCATGGAATTCTATTCAATCTATGACGACCATTGTTGGTCACAGATGAAGCGAAGCGGGGGCGAGTGCTGCTCCCTGTCTGCTGTCCCTGGAACTTCCTCTTCTTGTCTTCTATCTCATGACGCTTGTGTTCCAGCATCACAGCGCTGTCCACTAGTTCCTGAAAGTTGGGAAACTTTGTGCACATCAGCTGATACTACAGTGCATCCTGCAAGCCATCACGGAACTGGGTGTGCTTCTTCCTATCAGTGGCCATGTCTTCTGGAGCATAGCGGGCGAGCTCGATGAACTTGTCACAATAAGCAGTGACACTCATTCCTTCCTGCTTCAATGCCAAGAATTCCTTCTTCTTCAGAGTCATCAGAGCCTCTGGCACATGGTGAGAGCGGAAGTTGTCATGGAACTCCTGCCAGGTGATCTGATCACGATTGGGGTGAGCGTACTGGTATGAATCCCACCAGTCCAATGCTGGTCCTTGAAGCTATCCTCCAGCGTACAACACCTTCTCCCGGTCGTTGTACTGCGCGATGTCGAGCTGTCTCTCTACCGCCTTGAGCCAATCATCTGCCTGCAGGGGGTCGCTGGCCTTGGTGAAGGTGGGAGGACGTCCCTTCGGAAATTCACCCCTCTTGTCTCTAGGATATGGGTACCCTAGGGCCCATCATCGAGGGCAGCGGCGGCCGGCCCAAAGAAGACCGAGTCCTAGTAGACTCCTACTAGGAACCCCCCTATTGTAAATAGTCCCATATGGAAAATACTCAGATTGTAACCTCACCTCCTGGATATATAAAGGAGGGCAAGGGTCCCTAGATAGGTGAAACGAACCGGATTCTCAACGACAAGAATCTGACTCCCTGTACCCTCGAGATAGTCCCAGGAATAGCAGCTATCTCGTACAAAAGTCATCTCAGTCGAATATCACATCCATACAGCGATAAAAGAGATCCAAACATGACATATATAAAACATAGCGTCTGGTACAAGCCCTCTGGGCTAAAGCGACAATAAGAAACAGCTACGCAGCGGTAGCTAGATCATCGGGGTCCACTCCACCACAGGCAACCTTGAGCGTAGTGCGCACCCTTCAGTCGTACCAACCGTCCTGGTTGAACTCACGGTCGCTCGGGGTCTTCTCCTGTGTACCCAAAGTCTGTCCCCAAGGAAATGGGACAGGTCCACGTCACCAACCATATATGCAGCAAGCTTTAAAGTGGCCTAACTAGTAATATAAGTATTCAAGGGAATAAGCCGGGGGTTTCCTATGCGCAGCAGCAATAAACTCAAGTTCATCTCAGCACCAACTCCTTTCCTCACCAAGAGAGATCACACTCCCCAAAACCACCATCAGCCTCACAACCACATCGGGCTCGTCCTGTCTCAATAGGTTCCCGCAATTATCATCCACCAACGCCTTTCACTCGCTAGTCGACTCGGTGATCTCCCTCCCCACCTTGTCTCATCAGCAACGCTGGACCAACCTCTCATAACCAACCAAGGAAGAGGTAAGAAAGCAGAACCCCCGGCTAATCTAGACGATATCAGAAGGGTCATCCATAACCGTGGACACGGCTATACGTATAGTTTTCACTCTGCAGAGGTTGCGCTCTTGGAACCATCCGGGCTGCAGACGATAATGAGCCGTCTTGAGACACAGCCCACAACAAGGACCCTAAGAAGTAACGGTGCCATACTATCTCCCTGGGCTCGGGAAACAATCTGAGCTAACAGCTGTCCCAGGGTCGTGAAACCTTCCCACCGGGGCCAGTCGGGGGCCGTGGTAAATCAGGGAGAGTACGCCGCAACGAGTCCCCCCTACACATATCAAACTCGAATCTCCTACAGGTCTGGCACCGCACTAAGTAGGCTTGCTGGAACCCTCCCCATTCTGGGTAGACGGTGAGCACTGTAATCCACGTCTGAAAGACCATCGACATGGTCCTTAATTATCGGTAAAGCGAGTATCAGCATCATAAAGCGATCCACCGCAACGGTCCGCAATCGCACCCATTACAGGTATAGCCACCCAACTCCTCAAAAGTAACCAAAGTAACCATGTACCCGCAACAGGTACTCCGTAGGGACTGCCCGAGTGCAACCCCCAAGCACCCCAATCAAACGATCGGGTTATTATCACTCGCTTACACCTCCTAGCTGCACTACGCCACCCAAACCACCCTCAACTCACGCCAAGAGGATCAACTCACAACCATCCCAACACATGCATAGCATAGCATATAACATTCAGTGGATAATAGGTTGGCAAGGCATCAGGATATGAACAATGGCAGTGCAGGTTTATCATGCAAGAAAAGTAAAGCGCTAGCATACTAGTTTGCATGTCTAATAGGTATTTCAGAGATTGGTCGGACGTGAACCTTGGCAAAAGTCTTTGTCCTCATCAAAGCAGTTGTCGCAGTGGTCCGGCTCCTCCTGGCTCTCTGGAGCTCCTAGGGTTGCGGAAAGTAAATAAGACGTGGCTACTAGCAAATAAACACCAAGACAGTGAGGAAAGAAGACCCAAGGAACACCAAACTCTACACTAACGCGTAGGTCATGATTTTCGATAAATATAGAAACTGGTTTCATATTTTTCTGAGCTAAGGTTGATTTATTATGAATTTTCCAGGTTTAAATCATTTTCTGAAAATATTAAATAATTTCCTGAAAAAGAAAATCACACAAAAAATTAGCCTGCTGACGTCATCAGTGGGTCAGCCCTATGCTGACGTCATCGTGGGCCCGGATGACGTCAGCGTTCACTCGGTCAACGTTGACCAGTCAGGGGGTCAACAGTCAGTGGGGCCCACTGGTCAGCCTAATCCTCTCTATGACAGGTGGGTCTGGGCTGTCAGCGCAGTTAAAAAGAAAAAGAAAAAAAACGAGATGGATGGGCTAGTAACGGGCCGAAAGCAGTGGGCCGGCCCAACAGGGATGGGCTGGCGGCCCATGAACGCGAGGCCGAAGGGGCTGGCGCGGTGGACGCAGTCCACCATGCGCCGGGTCAGGGATGCACGGTGAACCAGGTTCATGGGATCTGGTGTGGCTGCAGGGATTTTCTGTGGCTGTGCGTGCGTCGGCTCCGTGTGGTCTTCGGTGTGGCCTCGGCCGCGGCGCGACGCGGATGCGCGCGGGGCGCTCGGGCGGCGGCGGCGCAGCGCTCTGCGTCGGCTTGGCCTTCCTCCCTTCCTCTGCTCCAACCCTCCTCCTCTTCTCCGCCTCCTCCAAGACAACACGAAGCGAGATTTGAAAACCCCGAAGGGCAATAGCGGCTAGGGCTCGGAAGAGGCCGCGACTGGGGGTCTATAGGGCGGCGGCGGCTAGGGTTCCGCAGCGATGGACGGCCCGCGATTTGGGCGTCCGTGCTCCTTTCCACGTGGCGGCATCGCGACGGGCCGCGGAGCATGCCACGGGATTGGCTTGGCGCTCACGGGTGCAGCGGTAGAGAGAGCAGAGCAGGGCGCTGTAACACCCTAGTTTTAAATTTGCTAGATTTTTAAAAGTACTATAAAACTTGTTAGAATTAATTAGAAAGTGTGTGAAATATTTTCATAAAAATAAATTTATTTTCTAAAGTAAAGTAAATAATCATAGGTTATAATTTTTTTTGTGTTGCATTCATGCTACATGCATTGTGTTTTGAGTGAAAAAAATAGTTTAAAACTGTTTTATCAAAGACGTCTAGGTTTCGACCCAATCTCGATCTGTCAAACCTAGAAAGAAATTGAACAATGAAGACCCTATGTCCAATCATTACATCTTTTGTCCCAATCCTCTTTTATTCGTTCCATCTTGATGACAGTCTCCGTCCGTTATATCTTAATCCATGCTCTTTTTCTCGTGTACAGCAATATGCACATTTCATCTACACTAACATACTGAGCCCGCCTCATTCCCTTAATCTCATCTCATTCTCTTATCTTTTCTGAGCCAAGCCAAAAACTCTCTTCCTGCTCTCTTCCCATTCCTCGTGCCAACCCCTCTTCCCTTCACGTCATCCCCTCTTTGTCACGTGGAAAAAGAAACATCCCCTGCTCTCCCTGGATCTGCACCTCTTCTCTGTCACGTTGAAGAAAAAAGAAACAAAGCAAAAATAAAAGAGCAGTTGTTTCCCCTCAAGGCATAGGAACCTGTACAACTTCCCTCCCACGCCAATTGCAGCAGTTTCCTTCTTCAATAACTATGTCCATTATTTGCTAATTAACTCATGAAGAAACTTGATGGCTAGCCTCCTCCTCCCCCTTTATTTTCATGTGGAAAAGTGGCGCCCCTCCTGGTCATGCACCCCCTCATCTCCCTCACGGCAAAACCAGCAGGCCCCTCTTCCCCCTAATTACTCCCTACTTTATTCCCATCAATTGAAGCAGCAAGGCCTGCTCTCCCTTCCTGCCTCATGGCCATGGCTGCCTCCACCCCGTCCACTCCTCCCTCTCCACCTAATCCAC
>OAMR01000870.1:243592-253965 GCA_900205405.1 Echinochloa crus-galli | reverse complement strand
GCGCGCGCGGGCACACGGTTGCCCGTGGCCGCGACACGGCCGCGGCTCGCGCGCGGTGACCGGCATCCCGGTTCGCGGCGGCGTTGGCTGCAAGATCGTCGACGGCAAGGTTTGCGGTAGGTTTAGCGGCTCGGGGCGAGGTCCTGCAGACGAGAAGGCCACGGCTTGAAGGCTGGGACCCGGAGATGGCTAGCAAGGCAGCGCGGCGGCGGCTTGGCCAGAAACAGGGGAGATGAAGGGGATCGGCGATGGCAGCTCACCCTGGGTCACGTCGTCGTACTCAGCAGCTCGGGAAAGATGTTCGTCGTCATGGCGCTGCTCGCTCTCCCTCGAACAGCTCCGGTCCGGCTCCTCTCCGGCGTTTCAACGAGTGGCGGCGCCGCGGTGGCGCAGCGCTCTGCGTCGGCTTCGGCCTTCCTCCCTTCCTCTGCTCCAACCCTCCTCCTCTTCTCCCCCTCCTCCAAGACAACCCGAAGCGAGATTGGAAAACCCCGAAGGGCAATAGCGGCTAGGGCTCGGAAGAGGCCACGGCTGGGGGGTTTATAGGGCGGCGGCGGCTAGGGTTCCGCAGCGACGGACGGCCCGCGATTTGGGCGTCCGTGCTCCTTTCCACGTGGCGGCATCGCGATGGGCCGCGGAGCACGCCACGGGATTGGCTTGGCGATCACGGGAGCAGCGGCAGAGAGAGCAGAGCTGGCGCCGGCGAAAAGCAAAGAGGGGGAGCGGTTGAGGAAGATGACACTGTGTCGGGTTTCACTGATAGGCGGGGTCCGCTGGTCAGTGGGAGATGGGGGATGCGGCGGCGACGCGGTGAAACGGCTGGGCCGCTGATGGGCCGGAAGATCGGCTGGGTTGGTTGGCTGGCTGGCTCGGGGAAAAGATCAGGGGGCGAAGATAGACTTCGGAAAGGGTTTTGGCCCACAGAAAATTAGTAGGGTTTGAATTAGTTTGGCCAATTAGAGTTTGAATTCAAATCTAGAATTTGAATTCAAACCAACCAAAATTTAGTGATCGGTAGTCGACGCACATACGCATGGATCCATCCTTTTTCTTCACGAACAGCACCGGTGATCCCCACGGGGACGCACTAGGTCGTATCACCCCACTTTCTAGCATCTCTTTCAGCTGCTTCTTAAGTTCCTCCAGTTCTTCCACAGACATTCTGTACGGTCTCTTGGCAATAGGTCCTGTGCCTGGTGGGATGTTACAGTCTCCCCCCCTCACAAGAATCTCGTCCTCGAGATTTGTGATTACCTAGGGCTCAAATAGGTGGGGATACTTCTCTCTCAGAATTGACTCTTTCTCCCAAGTAGCCTCCCTCTCGTTATGATTCCTCCACAGAACTTTGCAGAAAGGAATTGTGGTACTCCTGGTCTCCTTGACTGCTCTGTCTAGGATCCTCTCCGGGTACTCTAGGTACTCCAAGGTATCTTGTAAATCCAAGGCCTCAGTCTTGACTTCGTGTTCTGGCAGCCTCAAGCATTGTCTGAGTTGTGACACGTGGAACACCGGGTGTACTCCTGCTAAGTCTTCTGGTAAGTCTAGCTTGTACGCCAGCTTGCCCACTCTGTCTAGTACCTTGTAGGGTCCCACGAATCTGGGTGCTAACTTTCCTTTCACATGGAATCTCTTAGTGCCTCTGAGTGGGGATACTTTCAGGTAAACAAACTCTCCCACCTTAAACTCGAGATCCCTCCTTCTCTTGTCTGCATAGCTTTTCTGTCTGCTTTGGGCGATTTTGAGATTCTCTCTTATCTTTGCCACATTCTCTTCTGCTTCGACTATGGCATCAGGGCCCAAGAAGGTCCTCTCCCCCACCTCGGACCACATCAAGGGTGTCCTGCACTATCTCCCGTATAGAGCTTCGAACGGGGACATTTTCCCGATGGTAGCTGTTGTTGTAAGAGAATTCTGCATACGACAGACTCTTCTCCCAGTCTTTGCTGTAGGTCAGTACACATGCTCTTAGCAAATCTTCCAGTATCTGGTTTACTCTTTCGGTCTGTCCATCTGTCTGCGGGTGGAAAGCTGTGCTGTACTTGAGTGTTGTCCCGATAGCTTCGTGTAGGCTCTTCTAGAACTGAGCTGTGAATTGAGGACCTCGGTCCGAGACTATGCTCCGTGGTGCCCCGTGCAACTTGAGAATGTTGTCAATGTACAGCTCTGCTAGCTTGGGCACGAAGAAGATGTCCTTTACTGGTAGGAAGTGTGCGACTTTGGTCAACCGATCCACTATCACCCAAATTGCATTGTTTCCCTTCTGGGTGGTAGGCAGTCCCACCACGAAGTCCATGCTGATATCTTCCCATTTCCACATCGGAATTTCTAGGGGTTTCAGCAGTCCCGCTGGCCTTTGATGTTCTGCCTTAATTCTCCGACAGGAGTCGCACTTGGCCACATACTCTGCTATGTCTTCTCTCATCTTCTTCCACCAGAACCTATCTTTCAGATCTTGATACATCTTGGTGCATCCCAGGTGTATGGAGTACTTGGACTCATGTGCCTCTGCAAGGATGGTCTTTCTGATCTCTTGGTTCTGGGGTACACAAATACGATCCTTAAGCCATACTGTCCCTGCCTCATCTATCCGAAAGTCAAGTGCTACTCCACGCTGTATATCTTCCTTTACTTCTTGAATTTCTGGGCAACCTCTCTGAGCTTCTCTAATCTGTTCCCCTAGGTTGTACTTCACTCATAACTGTTTGGGTTCTCCTTCATCCACCAGTTCTAGCTTCAGCATATACATTTCTCTGGCTAGCTCGGGCTGACTTTCTTCTATCATTAAGTTGTTGCAGTAGCTCCTTCGGCTCAAGGCATCTGCCACTACGTTGGCTTTGCCGGGGTGGTAGTGTATCTCCAGGTCATAATCTTTGATCAATTCCAACCATATCCTCTGTGTAACACCCTAAAATAGCCCTATTTAAAATTTTAGTAATTTATTTAAATTTATTCATTGTACTCATGCGAAATATAGGGAAAAAGGAATTATTTTTGTAAATTAAAATCAAATATAGGAATTAGAAACTTTTTGTTGCATTCATGCTAGCTGCATTGTGTTTTGTAATGCTTGTGATTCAAATGTGGATTTAAATCTAATTTAAATCCAAATTTGAACCACCTTTGTTTGAGCTCTAGAAGAGTTGTTTTAGCCCGGGTTCACTTTTGCCCCCTGAACTTTTCCTCCCGGCCTACTTCCCTCCCTCTTCTTTTTCCCTCACAGCCCAGTTTTCTCCTGCGGCCAGTTCGGCCCCTCACCTCCTCCACCTCACCCAGCCCAGCAGCACCGCGGCCCACCGCTCCTTTCCCCTCTCCCGGCCCAGACTCTCCCCCCTTCTCTCACTGCCACGCCGGCCCCGCTGGTCAGGATTGCTGACGCCAGGCCGACGTCACCTTCCTTCTTTCCCCTCCCCGCTAATGGCGCGGCTCGCCACGGCAGGGCCCGCACGCGAGGCCGGCGCCCCCGCCCCTACTTAATCACCAGCGCCGCCGCCTCCTCACCCTCTCATCCCTCGCCCGAAACCCTAGCGCCGCCGCACTCCTTGTTGCGCCAGCGCCGTCCAACCGAGCCCGCCCGCCGCCGAACTCCGCCGGCGACGCCGCTCCGCTCCCCTCAACGCCTCGGTTTGACCGCCGCGAGGTAAGGAGGCTTTCCCCTCACGCGATTGCTTCACCTCGGTCCAGCATCCGTCTGATTTGCTCTCCGGCCGATTGCAGCTCGCCGCCGCCGTCGACCACCCCTCTCCGGCGCCGCTTCGACCGTTTGACTGCACCGGGACCTTCGCCCACGTGGTGAGGAACCCTCTAAGCCGCTCTGCCACGAATCCGTAGCACCAACCCGCGTTCGAAATGGTAGCTCCTAGCGCCATCCCGGCCTCGCTCCGGTGAAGCACCGCCGCCCTGCGAGCAGCGCCGCCGCGTTCCCCGCCGTCGCCGACGACCTCCCTTCCCCGAAGAACCCCAGCCGTCCGATCGAGATCCAGTGGCCCAGATCCATCGCGAGCCGAGTCAAATATGACTCATACCGGTCAGCGCCGGTATACTTTGCTAAAGAGCCCCTCGGCTTTTCCCTAATTAACCCGCAGTCCAGTTTAATTCAAAAGTATTTACATCCAGGTCCTGTTTTATTCAAATCCTGCCCTACTGTTTTTACACGTTAGCCCTCATAGTTTTATGTATAATTACGTATAGGCCCTCTGTTTTTCACAAATAAGCCCCTGGAAGTTTTTGAAACTTGCCAGCAAGTCCCTATACCTCAGAAAAGCCATATCTTTCTCGTTTTAGCTCCGATTAGTGTGATTCTTGCGCTCACGTGTTCGTAGCGAAGCGTAGATTATTCCTAAAACCTTCTTTTATACTGTTTTTACTGTTTGGTGTACTGTTCTAATAGATTAAATATGTTTGCATGTACTGGCTTGTGTTTATGTTTGTGTGGTGCTTCTCGAGTCCAGTCGTTGAGCCGGTAGCTTTGGAGTTGAACGAGGACGTCCAGGAGCCATACCAGCAAGACCACCAGCAGTAGCACCACCACTTTTAGGAAGGCAAGTATAGCATGGACAATCCTTGCTACCTAAACACCACCTTTACATTATTTATTGCATACGCATGTGTTTCACTGACAGGCGGGGTCCGCTGGTCAGTGGGAGATGGGGGACACGGCGGCGACGCGGTGAAACGGCTGGGCCGCTGATGGGCCGGAAGATCGGCTGGGTTGGTTGGCTGGCTGGCTCGGGGAAAAGATCAGGGGGCGAAGATAGACTTCGGAAAGGGTTTCGGCCCAATAAAATTGTTTTTTTACCAACATGGTTCAGGGACCTATGGCATTTGCTTTGTGCTTTGTCCTAGTGTCTCTCCGTAAGGACTGGTTCTTAAAGCAGCAACCCAGGAGCTTGTCGCCACCGCTAGAACTATAATGGCTCTGGTCTTGGACAAGTAGCTTGTACGGCTCTAGCTTGACAGTAGTTACCGACGGGCTGACGGCGTTATGGGAAGCACTCGTGAGAGTATGGTTTGATCCACCGAGGACGAAAGCCTCGTAGCGTCCCTATGCAGTCACACCTCGGAAGTGTTGATGTGCGTGGTTGGGTGCAAAGTTCTTTTGAACTTTTACGCGACTGGTGGGTAAAGGGCGAAACCTCTGCAGAGTGTATAATCTATCATGATAGCCTTGCTCAGGGTCACGAGCGGCCTGGATCCTTTTTGATTGGAAGTTGATGCTTATTACTGTTTAATGTTCACTTCTACTTTATTAACTGGGTTACAACTGGGATTCGTATTATTGTAGTAACTTTGGAATATGCTAAAATGAAACAACTAAAAGTGCTAATGCAGTACAGCCGTGTCTAGCCTTATTTTGAGCCTCCATAATCCGTGTTGTACATGCTAAGTAAATATTTTTACTTACACTTGCTGCTATTCAACAAAATCCCGGATGGGTAACAGATGGTTATGAGAATGATGTGGCTGCTGCTGAGTTCCCGGAGGATCTGCCATTTTACTAAGCCGTGGTCAACCAGTCAGAGTCCCTGTGGACTGCGGCTCCGCTTAGTAGAGAGAGTTAATAAATAGACTTCTGATGTTTTATTTACTTATTTATGTCAAACTCTGATGTAAACCATTTTATTCGAGCATTGTGAACTCTGTAATACCATATTTGTACGCCGTATGTGTCTGTGGACTTCCTGGGCACACATATGGCAGCATTCGGGTTTCTGTGTAAATCCGGGTGTGACACTCTGCCTCATGTTCAGTTCCGCTTGGGTGAAGAAGTACTTCAAGCTCTTGTGATCTGTATAGATGTCACACTTGTTGCCAATTAGGTAGTGTCTCCAGATCTTCAAAGCATGGACTACAGCTGCCAATTCTAGGTCATGTGTGGGATAGTTCTCCTCGTGCTTCCTCAGCTGTCTCGAAGCATAGGCTATGACTTTGCCTTCTTGCATCAGAAAACACCCCAGACCTTGTCTTGAAGCATCGCAGTAAACCACAAAGTCTTTGCGGATATCTAGCAGAGTCAACACTGGTGTTGTGGTGAGCTTGTGCTTTAATTCTTGAAAGTTGTTCTCGCACTTGTCTGTCCACTCAAACGGCACATTATTCTTGAGTAGCTCTGTCATTGGCTTTGCAATCTTCGAGAAGTTTTCAATGAATCTTCTGTAGTAACCAGCCAATCCGAGGAAGCTTCGGATTTCTGTGACACTCTTCGGTTGTTGCCACTCTGCCACTGCTTCAATCTTCTCGGGATCCACTGCTACGCCTTCAGCTGTCAGCACGTGACCCAAGAAAGCTACTTTCTCCAACCAGAATTCACACTTGCTGAACTTCCCGTACAACTGGTGTTGTCTCAGCTTCTCCAGTACGATCCTCAAATGTTCTTCATGCTCTTCAGCTGTCTCTGAGTAGATTAGTATGTCGTCAATGAACACCACCACAAACTTGTCTAGTTCTTCCATGAACACCTTGTTCATCACGTTCATGAAGTAAGCGGGCGCGTTAGTCAGCCCGAAGAACACAACGGTGAACTCGTACTGCCCGTAGCGAGTCACAAAAGCTGTCTTGGGAATATCTCCTTCTCTAATCTTGCTGAAGTACTTTGCCTTCTTGAGCTGATCCAACGAGTCATCAATTCGGGGTAGTGGGTATTTGTTCTTGATAGTCACAGCGTTTAGTGATCGGTAGTCGACGCACATACGCATGGAACCGTCATTTTTCTTCACGAACAACACCGGTGATCCCCACGGGGACGCACTGGGTCAGATCACCCCACTTTCTAGCATCTCTTTCAGCTGCTTCTTAAGTTCCTCCAGTTCTTCCACAGACATTCTGTACGGTCTCTTGGCAATAGGTCCCGTGCCTGGTTGCAACTCGATTATGAACTCCACATCTCTGTCAGGTGGCAGTCCCGGTAGTTCATCTGGAAACACGTCAGGGTACTCGCACACGACAGGTACCTCCTCCAGAGTCTTATCCTTAAGTGAGTATACGAACTCTCTGGTGGCATCCTTTCGGAGTCCGGCGTTTGTTCTCTGAGGCTTTACTAGCACCTTCATACCGCTTGGGTGTGTCAACTCAACTGAACTCGGTAAGCAGCTGATTACTCCTCTGTGTGCTGTTAACCAATCCATTCCCAGAATCACCTCAATGCCATCGGACTTTAGGACTGTCAGGTCTGCGGAGAACCCTAGCCCTCCTATCTCCATGCTAACGGACTGGCACTCATGGGTGCATTTAAGTTCTCCTAGGGGAGAGGTTGTGACCATAGTTCTGTTTCTACGAGTTGTGGGGAGAGACTGCTCTTTCACAAACTTCGAGGAGATATACGATCCAGTTGCAATCAAACAGTATCAAAGCTGGAATGCCGTTTACTAAAAACTCACCGAGTGCAACGTTGGGAGCGTCCTCTGCCTCTTCTTAAGTCACGTGGTTGAGGCGGCCTCTTTGTGCCAAAGCCTGCTATTTGTCTTGTCCTCCAGGTGCTGGTGCCTTAGCTGGGGTCTGCTTGTTCTTCCTTTCTGGGCAGTCGAAGGACTTGTGACCGGGCTTCCCACAAGCAAAGCAAACCACTGAGGTCCCTCCGCCACCTCTGGGCGTACTGTTGGTTCTCCAGTTTGAGCTTCCCTGTCCTGAGTAGCTGTTGTTTCTGTTGCCAAAACTATTGTAGTTGTTACTTCTGCTGCCAAAGTTGTTGCTGCTACTGCCCCGGTTACCCTGGTAGTTGTTTCTGTTGAACCCTGAGCCTCCTTGGTTGTTGCCCTGCTGAAAGCCTCTCCTGAGCATGTTGCTCTGGCCACTCCTCGGCCTCTGACTCAGTCTGTGGCTGTGCAACTGTTCAGCCTTTCTCTTCTTCTCTCGCCAAGTATCTTCAAGACCCACTCTTTCCTTCTCAACTGTGATAGCCCTGTCAATCAGCTCCCTAAGTGTGCTATGAGAACTTGCTGCAAGTGCGGTCCTCAAGCCTCGGTGTAGTCCTCTCTGAAACCAGAACTGCTTTTTCTTCTCAGTTGTGATGTCTTCAGGAGCGTACCTCGACATCTTAGAGAAGTGTAGAGCGTACTCAGCTACACTCATTCTGCCTTGGGTCATTGTTCGAAATTCCATTGCCTTGTGCACCACGACTTGCTATGGAATGTGGTACTCTTTGAAGGCTTCGCAAAACTCCAACCAGGTGATCTGAGCGGGGTTCGCGTGGGAGTCACAGTAGCTCTCCCACCACGCCTTCGCTGCGCATTCAAGCTGGTGCGCCGCAAGGGCCACACATTCCTCTTCAGTGTAGTCTGTCAGGTCCAGCTTCGAATGGTACGCAGCCAGTCGTGTGCGTCGAGTGGCTCATCTGAGTAGTCGAAGGTGGGTGCTTTCAGCCTGATGAACCTTTCAATCTTCCTTTGCAGGTCTTCTTCACGGTGTCTGACTTTCTCCTGGTTCTGGTTTCCCTGGATCTGTTGCATAGCTTGCATCATCTGAGTGTTGGCCTGTGCCATCTGTTGCATCAGCTGATTTTGAGTAGTCATTACTTCTGCCAAGTTAGGCGGTGGCGGTGGTTGCTGGTCATTCTGCTGGTTCTGCTGAGGCTCCACTGCTGGCTCTTCCATCTCCACCTCCTGTTCCCCACCTGGTACGGGCTGGAGTACGCCTGCTGCACGTCCATGGCCCCTGCCTCCGACTGCAGCTGCTGCTCTTCCGCGACCACGACCTCTGCCGCGTCCTCTGCCCCTAGCTGCCATTACTGCCTCTTCTTGCTCAGCTTCCTCAAAACGTGCAAGCAGTCGGTTGGATCTTCGGATCGACATCTTGTTGCATTTTCCATAGAGCAGGTATAGTGGCGGTCAGGTAATGGTTAGATTAGCGTAAACTAGAGTAGGAGCTGCACACATGAAATAGACTCAACACTAGAGTACACTCAAGATGAACATCAATAAAACCGCAAGAACAGCCATAAGGACCGATCACTCATAACAGCATTACACCCTAGACATGAGTACTATCCCGAGGCCAGCTCCTGAACCTTGAGGATTAGTACATCTAAGCGGATGCTACATCGCGGCTGAGCCAAAAGGTGGTCATGATCTACTAAGTCTAAACATCTACTCATGAAGATAGATACAAGTCTCATCACTACTGCTGACATCTGCTGATACCGCCGACTGCATCCATCATGATTGCTCCACTGCACCAACACTAAATGTTGTGGTTGCTATAGGGTGTCCCTCTATTGCCAAAGCCAATACATGTGGTTGCTACAGGCTTCTTCCATTTTGCAACACTAAATATTGTGGTTGCTATAATGTGTCCCTCTTTTGCCACGACCAACATATGTGGTTGCTATATGTGACACCTCTATTTCCACCACAAAAAGTTGGTTGCTACAGGCTTCTTCCCTATTGCAACACTAAATGTTGTGGTTGCTATAGGGTGTCCCTCTATTGCCACCGAGGAGTCCTTAGTTCAATGTGATCATCTCTGCCACCGTTTTCCTGTCACTACAAGGTTTTGTGTGTAATGTAACGCCGGAAAAGTGTTGCAAAATGCCCAAAATGGTTGCAATAGACACAATGGCTATGGAATTTTAGCATTGCGAGGCGTTGCCACTGTAAATGTAGTCCAAAGTTTGGACCACGGTTTATTTAGAGTGTTGCTATTGTGTTCCCCCTATTGCAACAGCAAGAATATTAACCAAAAAATATAATTTAGTTGTGCACGTAAGTAAATAATCCATCCAATGTATCAGACACAGCATCTAGTCGAAACATACACACAAGTGGAACACACAATGGTGTCCAACACGCTTATCTATTTTGGAAACAGCAAAATATAATGAGCTATGCAGCACTGAAGCCAAGGTTGCCTTCATGTTGATAACCCCATGAATCTTGCAGTCCACTCAAGCCTGAAGATCATCCTCCTGAGAATGATCATTAACATTAGTGAAAATATACATTAAGAACTCCTGTTTCAAAAACTAATAATGTCACTATTTCTAATCAAAATTGATAGTTAATGGGAAAATTGGTGGGAAGTACAAGATTGCTGCTATTATGATGCATTGACTGATGGCTGCAGCCCTTTGTTAGTAGACACAACACATTTATGATGCATTGCTCCAAGTATGAAAGACAACCTAACTATGTCACTTACAGAAACATGGAAAACAGCAAAAAAAACTTTCGATACATGATTTATGATGATGCTAGTATGCCCACGCTAAATCAGTAACAAGATTGACCCTAAACTAACTCAGATTAACATGCAAAGTAAATCCAACTAAATCTGCTTGTAACCAATCAAAGCATCTCAAAATCAGTAGAGTTCAATAGTGCTGGTACTAGCTAGTAAACTGCCAACCAGGTGATCTGAGCGGGGTTCGCGTGGGAGTCACAGTA